>OZ012741.1:58831276-58994703 GCA_963859935.3 Lathyrus sativus
ACATGACTACCCTTAATACCCTATATGTCCCAATATCTAACTTGACCTAAAAACCCAAAATTCTAGTGTTATTGTGGACCTATGTTAAGGATTGACCTAAATCTATACAACCTAAAGTCATCTAATCAAAACTAATCAAAAATTAATCACAAAATTATGGAATAAATCCAGAGGGGAGCCAAAGTCCTAATCTAACTATCCTAAAAATAATGGCATAAAAATTCAAAAGGAACTATCTAAACAAAATTCTACAAATCTATGTATCAACATAAAAGGAATTAAAATGTACTTAAAAGAGAAAATATACAAAAAAATATTAAAAATGCATGAAATGCAAATGTTATGATTTTATAATTTTCTAGACATAAATATGAAAAGGGAGCAAAAACTCCATGCAAAAATTATGATTTTCCTATTTTATATGAATTTCTAAAGTTTAAAATAAAATGGAGAAAATAAAATGAAATGTGAAAATAATTGGTGCAGTTAGTAACCCAGTGCAGTTCAATATGAGAATGGGCTTGAAATGGGGTACATAAAGCAAATGCGCTAGGCCCATGATTTTCAGAAATTAAATGAGAAAAATTAGAAAGAAATAGACAAAAGCGTGGTGTGAAAAGTAAAGAAATTCAGTGCAAATCCATCATGGGCCAAGACTTGGGGGTGTGATTAGGAACTAGCAACTAAAGCCCATGACCACAATTTAAGTGGTACGCTGCGTTTTGGGGGTGTCTTCAGAACTACTTTCCAAACGTGAGGTTACATCATGGCCATGGGATCAAGATAAAGTCAACAAGTCCTTGTGCATATGACGGCCCACACATCATCATCTTCCTTGAGCCATGAATGTGGAGGGAAACCACCATTGTTACAGACTTCAAATATCCTCATCCTCTCCACTCGGGTTCTCTCAATTTCTTATCGAAATTCGAATTCAAAGCACTAATCCACTCTAAATTGATCACTGAACATATCCCTTATCTCAGAATTGACTGAAACATCATCTAGCATAAAAACCGATCATGGATCAAAAAGAAGCTCAAACCTCAACTATCATGGTTCTTGAAATTTCTTGGCTCATAATGATCACCACCTCACACTGGTTAAATCTTGCTATTAAATTCATGTTATATCTCACTATACATCGTGTTCTTGATCAAAACAAAATTGGTGTCACTAACTCAAACCTCACCAAATGCCCTCAAACTTTCCAGAATCCATCTCCTAACCATCTCTAACCATTCTAACCTAACAAATCTAACTAATTATGCTTAAATTAGGGTGTAGAGTAAAAGTTGCAAACCTGTCAATTCTTGAATACCAGATAGGTCAAGTCTTCACTTCAGCCTCTCAATCTCTCCAGAATCACTCCTTGCACCAAGATCTTGCTACTGTTTGCAAAAGTTTTGATGGAGGATGCTTGAATCTCAGAATCCGATAGTGACTTGCAGCTTCCAAAATCCAAATGCTATCTTCTCAATTCTTCATGATCTTGCTCTTAATTTGGTATGGATTCACTCAGTATGATCAATGGAAGATGTTAGGATTGAAAGAATCAATGGAAATGATGCAGAGTATAGAAATTGATTTCAACTTGCAATGGAAGAAAAATGAAATGGCAATATCACTCTCCTCTCTAATCTCTCACCAACCTTGCATCTGAGCAACTTCTAATCAATATATAGGATGGTTCTAAACCATCCAGAACTTTCTAGAATCATCCAATGAGAATTTGAGATTCTCATGTCATGAGTTTTTGATTTCAAGCCATCTCATGTACCATCTTGTGTTTGGCTCTTTGCAGCACTTGTATCTGACTTGAAAATCTCCTTAGATGAGATGCATGATATGTTAGGATACTTTGCTAGCTTGTGCATTGACCTTCCTAATGTTTTGCATATGTACCTTAATATGCAAGCAACCATTTTCCAAAGCAAGTCCATGATTTAGACCTCAAATCAAAAATGTGGCTGAACCATTGTTTCTAAAATGTTTTCTAGAGTCAAAATGACCTATTACATGCCATGTTTTGGATGTGTAGGTTGAAAATATCAATTTCTAACTTTGGTTTATTTAACTTATGCCTCCATT
Organism: Lathyrus sativus; assembly: GCA_963859935.3. Lineage (NCBI taxonomy): Eukaryota > Viridiplantae > Streptophyta > Magnoliopsida > Fabales > Fabaceae > Lathyrus > Lathyrus sativus. The sequence goes on from OZ012741.1 coordinate 58,833,368, forward strand.
TTAGGTCATTTTTACCATTTTGAGCTACAAGCCTTTTCAACATCTCATAACCTCCTTACTAGCCTTAAAACATCATTTTAAGCAAGTTTGATGTTGAAGATTTTTCCATTTGAAGCTTGGAAATAGGAATTATGGCCTTATGCTTGAAATGACCTATAATCTCCAAATGACCAACATGCCCTTGACTTGTCAAAGCCATAACTTGAGTTCTATAAATCATATCAAGAACTTCTAGTACTCTATAGAAATCTGAGAAGATAAGGAACAACATTCATGTTGACCAAAAGTTCATAGGAATCATCCTTCTTGGGCAAAAGTTTGATGCAAGTTGGGTAACTTTCAAGGCCCCAGATTCACATACCTCAGATGACCTGTAACTTGTCAAAGTCATAACTTGAGCTCTACAAATCCTATCAAGGACTTCTAGTACTCAAATTAAATCTAAGAACAAGCTCTAAAACATTCATGTTGGGGGTAAGATGAGATGGCAATCACATCTTGAGCTAAACTGCCTTGAAGATAGGGGTCAAACTAGGGGATTTTACACTGTCAAGCTTTAGAAACCCTAGCTTGAAACTTCTCAAACTCTTCAATCATGATGAGTTGACCTTGGAATCATCCTTATAGCATCTCAATGCACCAATCCATGATCACATGGCTCTTGGATTAGGTCTCAACCCTCTCCAAATCATCAGATGAGGCTTCTTAATCTTGCACAATGGCCTCTCTAGGCTTCATGATGGCTTTCAAGATATCTCATAAGCTCTCTCAAGGCTTCAAGTCCACATTCATGGCTTCAGAATCATCTGAGGACTCCCCACAACTCTCAAGTTAGGAGGCACACAATCTTGGTTTTAACCACTTTCTCTGAGGATCTTTTAACTTCTCTGACAAAGATATCCACCCTTGAAAACTTGAATAACCTTCTTGGATAGCTTCAAACTCTTGTATAGCTCTTGATTGGTAATCATACCTCTTGATCTCCTGCATACATGTCAATGAAATGCAAATGATAATGCTAATGTGAATGAGATGAAACACAAGCTAGGTAAAGAAATGTTGGTCAAATTTTAGGGTGCAACACATCCAAAGCAACTTCAATTGATCTTCAATTCATCTAATCAAAGTCCAAGCCAAAAGCTCACCCAAAATAGCCCCACACAAATTGAATAAACCAAGCATCCAAGGGAGAAACCCACAAACATCACACCAATTGCAAAATACCAATAAAATGCTAAAATATATCATAAAATCCTAATTAAATTTCTAAGGGAACCTAATCCTATAACCAATACCCCATATAAATCCCAAGACCTAAATCAAACACTAAGTCCCCAAACTATGTTTTAAACTACAACTAGTTGCTTTGAAACCCTAATCTAACACTCCTTATGTTCACCACTCAAATTGGCCTAAAATTTAATCACGAAAATATGATAAAATTTCTATGGGTACATGCTTCTCTAATATAACTAATCCAACAAGAACCACTCAAAAATTCCTCACCAAACTCTCATACAAAATTCAGAAAGTAAGCAATAAACCAAAATGCCAAAATAAAAGCAATAAAGCTATAGAATATGCCATTAAAAATAAAATGCATGATATTAATTTTTTTTTGTCCTATAAAATTCTAGAGATCCTAAGGAAACCAGGGAAAAAAGTCTCACTCAAAAATGATCATTTTTCAATTTATTATGAATTAAGAACTAACCTAAATAAAACTATGAAAATAAAAGAAAATGATAAATGGGCGTGTCAAATAGCAGGATTATCCAATTATAAACCAGAGTGGGGCCCAGGAGGGGGTGTCATTAGTAAGCGCGTATTAGGCCCAAACCAAACAAAAAATAGAATGGAAAATATGACGAAAAATGGAAAAACTCCATGGCAAATAGCAAGTGAATCCTGTGTAAAATTCAATTGGGCTCAAGAAGGGTGTATGATTAGCAAAACTCATACTAAGCCCAAGCCAAGATGTTAAATGAAACGGGGCGTTTTGTTCATATTTCAGACTCCTTCATAAACTCAAATTTAATCGTGGCCCTTGGATGGATGGTTCAGTCAACGGTCAATGCAAATCCTATGGTCAATCCATCATCTTCTTCATTTCAAATTCTGGGAGGGAAAACACAGGACGGTGGTCGGAGGTGGTGCCACCGTCGTCCCCAAATATCACCTCCATGAATATCCATCAAAACTTAAACATGAGTACATCATTCAACTCGTTTTTTCTCACTGAATCCAACCACGACCTCCATTATCATTGAATCTCAACACAACTCAAAACACGACTCCAAGTTCAGAACATGCTCCACATTCAATCATCACCATTCTTAAAATTGACAAGCCTATCATCATCTACACGTTACACTGATTAATCCTCACCATCTAAACACGTTTAACTCATCAAGAACTCAGAGAAACGATCCTCAACAGAAATTGCATCGCCCTAGGTTTTGTCTCTAATCACCAATTTTCCCTACCAGAATCCAACCTAGCAATGTATATAACCTATCTACACATCCAAATCCTATCAATTTCACCTAAATCGAGCTATGAGTTAAAATTTACAAACCTGTAAAAAGTGGATGAACAGAGATAAAAATTCCTTCAAATTACACTTCAATCTTCTCCAGATATGATCACCAATGTCTTGTGGATCTTTTGTATGCAATGAATTGCTTTGAATCCCTCCCAATCAACAAAACCGATTTTGATTTGCAAGGTTGAACTTCACTTTGCTCTCTCTCGATTCTTCACAGTTCTTGGCCAAAAAAGCAAATGAATCAGTTATACTCTATATATAGAACATGTTGGAAGGATCAAGAAAGTTCTAGAACACTCCATGTGATAATTTCAATTTCTCATGCATTTGAAAATTTCATCTCATGACAGTCGGGTTCAGCTTAGTTCCACAGCTTGATTTTGATCCAATTTCTCTCCACATGACATATTGAAGTGATTGAGATTGGTTAATGCATTGGTTCTGATCTCATGAAGTGTTTGGCAAGTGTTACTTACATGTGAAGTTACAACATGCAAGTGTGTTCAAATGACCTCAAATGGAGAAATTAACATTGCCATCATCTTTAAAACATCATTTTTGATCAATTTGATATGCCATATGCCTTGTTTTGACCTTAAAACATGAAATCCCATTTTTGACCTTTTAAATGACTTTAAACTCTTCCTTTTTAAGCCATTTTTAGCAACTTTGTGATACAAGTCAATTCAATCCCTCATGACTTCTTACCTGACCTAAAAACATCATTATAAACACATTTCATGTTGAACACTTTTTCATTTGAGGAGTGGAAGATAGAGATTTTGACACATGTTGAAAAAGGACCTATAATTCAACTTTCCCAAAATACCCCTGGATTGCCAAGATCATAACTTGAGTTCCACAAATATTCTTGAAGACTTCTAGTACTCAAATTAAATCTAAGATCAAGACCTACAACTCTTATGTTGGCCAAGAATCCATTTGAAAACTCCTTGAGGGGAAAAAATTGCTTGTAAGTCAAGTGACTTTCACAGATAAATTTCAGTGTCCTCTGGTGACCTGTAACTTGCAAGAACCATAACTTGAGTTCTACAAATCTTCTTGAAGACTTCTAGTACTCAAATTAAAGGTATTGATAAGCTATACAAGTTTTATGTTGGCCAAAGATCCATTTGAAACTTGTATTTTGATTTGTGTGGCTTGGAAGTCCAGTGCTTTATAGGGGATTTTACCCTAGGAACCCTGTCTCAAACACCTCCAACCACTTTTGATTCTTTTGAACTTGGTCTTGGCTCATCCACACACATGCTTCAACATATCAATCCATGACTTCCATGACCTAGAGCTAGGTCTTGATGCCCTTTCTTGGCCCTCCTTGACCTAGGGTTACCCAGATGAAACCCTACTTGTACACACCTCAACCATGGCTCTTGAACTTGATACAATGACTTGTCTAAGCTTCAATAGGGCCCTCTAGGCATCCTATGAGATCCATACACACCTCACATTCCCATTCCATGCTTCTCATCCCCCTGATGATTCTCAACCTTCCTCAAGATAGGAGCAAAATCCACATGTAGGCACTCAAGCTTCTCCAGACTTCAAATCTCTTCTTGATGACTTGAATGACTTATCAATCTTAGATAACACCTCTTGATAGGCTCTTCTCTTGATAGTGTTGCACCCTAAAATTTGCCCAACCTTATTCACCTATGGTTTATGTTTCAATATCATTAGCATTTGCATATAGAGTCAGGTACATAGTCTAACCATCTGCATAGCATAACATAGCAAATCATCCAACAGGGACCAATCATTATTCTCATCTCTATGAGCCTATCAAGAGGTTATTATTCAAATTCAAGCTCATTCAATTCATCAGAAAGAATTTGAAAGCTATCAAGTCAGTGGGTCAAGCAGTGCATCCATCTCCTATCTGAGGGTATCTGAGGGTCATCAAAGAAATTGTGAGCTGTGGGTTGAGCATGGGGAGTATCTAGACATCTTGGAGGACTTAGAAAGTCATTTGGAGAAGGAGACAAGTCATTGGTGAAGTCACAAGAATTACAGTTGAAGACAGTCAACTAGGGTTTCATCTGGGTCAACCCTGGGTCAACTCTAGGTCAATTGACTGATTGAAAGGCATTAAGGGCTATTGGAGAGATGTGGGGTTCATCATTTGACATGAATAATAAGGATATGTTGTTATGCTAAGAAGAATTCAAGAGAAATCAAGGAGAAGAGGAGTTTCTAAATTAGGGTTTCTGTGTAAAATTCCCTAGTTTAGGACAAACTTCCAAGCAAGATAAGTCAAAATTCAAGCTTCAAATGGATCCTTGGCCAACATGAAACTTGTAGAGGATCTCAATACCTTTAATTTGAGTGGTGGAAGACATCAAGGAGATTTATAGAACTCAAGTTATGGTCCTTGCAAGTTACAGGTCATATGAGGTATCTGAAATTTTGTCTGTGAAAGTGACTTGACTTCCAAGCTATGTTTACCCCTCAAGGATGTTTCAAATGAATTTCTGGTAAACATAAGAGTTGTTACTAATTGTCTTAGCTTTCTAGAATGGTATAGTATGCCTTCATATGATTTGTGGAACTCTACTTATGGTCTTGGCAAGCAAAGGGTATTTTGGTCATCTGAGAATTACAGGTCATTTTAACCTATGCCCAAAACTCATACAAGGAAGCTTCAAATGGAAAAATTTACAACATCAAACTTGCTCCAAATGACATTTTGAGTCTAGAAAAGTGGCCATGAGAGATTGGAAAGATTCGTAGCACAAGGTTTCAAAATTGTTGAATTTAATAATAAAAATGGACTTAAAAATGAGATTTTTCATATCTTGGCCAAATGAAGCAAAATTATAGGTCATTTTGAATGGAAAGATCATTTTAAAGCCATTGGCTAAAATAGAATTTTGAGGTTAGTTCAAATTTTAAGAGTTATCCATGGTTGCTTGTAATGGAAGATACATAAACCAAATTCAAGGGAAAGAATGCAAGGGAAACTTCTCCAAGTTTCTAGGAGGTTCTAAGGACACCTATATATTGATACAAGATGGTTCATGCCATTGTTAGTATATTAGAGACCTAGGTGGTTAGGTGATGATTTTCACAAGGTTTGGAGAGGTTTTATGAGGATTGGCTATGGAGTGCACAAACTGTTGAGGCTTGTAGCTATGAGGATAACACACGAAAATCTTGTTGGATTAGCATGTTAAGATCAGCTTGAGTTGTAGTTGAGTTTAGGACAAGAATTGGTGAGTTTTGGTTGAGTTGATCACAGGTGGAAATGATGGATCAGAACTGTGATGCCTATCGGGTTTGAAAATCTAGGCTGTTATATTGAGAGCTATGGATATAGTTGTGTTCTGCGTGAGAAGTGGAGCAATTTTGGTGTTTATATCATGGCCTTTCATGGAGAGACGAGGGAGATATGAGAGCTGGAAGTTGGCTGAGTCAAACTCGTGTGCAGGGTTTACTCTGAAAACCCTAAGTCTAATTTGGAGAAGACGATGATTTAACCGTTGGATCCATTCAATTTTGTGACTTTTTCATCGCATCTGACGGCTATTATTTGAACTGAAAACGGAGGGAGAGACTCACATGTGAAACGCCGTGTTTCATTAATTGAAACGTTGGGCCTTGGACTCAGAATCCTATCCACACCCCCCAACTGAGAAGCCCAACGAAATGAACGTGAATTGCTTACTTCCTGCACCGGCGATTTATCTTTTTCTTTTAGCTTTTTTTCCATTTATTTTCTGAAACGCGCTGGGCCTAACACAATTAATATCTGCACCCCTGCTCTGTGGCCCACCTGGATAAAGTAACTGAGCGCGTTTGTTTTTCATACCCCCTCCCTCTATTTCTCTTTATTTTATTTTAAATTTCTTTTCATTTTTCATGCATTTTCTAAAAATCATAATAAATCACAGAAACATTATTTTTTTATAATTCTTTTTGCATCATTTACTTTAAAGAGTCTAGAAAATTATAAAAAATAAAAATTGCATTTTATTTTTCATTTGATATTTTTCCCATATTTTCCAAATAAATAGCATTTTAAATAGTTTAATTTCATACATGATTTTGATAATTTTTGTTCTACTAGTTGCTTTAATATTTTTTGTCCATTCTTTTTAGGTTGGTTAATATACATTGTTAGTTTGTGCATGCAATTTAGTTCATATTTTTAGGAGTTAGTTTTAGGTGATTAGCTTAGGTGAAAACAACATAAACAAAATTAGGGTTTTAAATCAACTTAGGTGAAATAGTTTAATTCTTTTAGGATAGTTTAATTTGATTTGGGGGGTATGGACTATAGGGGTTATGGGTATAGGATAGATCCCCTTAGAAATCACTAGGATTCCCCTACTGCTATTGGAATATTACTGTCAATATTTGATTGATTGGTGTGGTATGCCCTCTGGGGATTACTGTTTGTCTGTGTGGGTATTGGGATTGTCTGGGGATTGGGGAAGCTGAAGACTTGTGATGTTGAAGCCATTGGAGATCCAGAGCCTGAAGACCAACTTCCAGAGTTGAAGAGGAGATTCCTGTTAGCAGCTGTTGAGGAGATTAGGGTTTAGGAGCTAGGAAGAGCTCTAGGTTAGGAAGCTTGTTTCTCAAACATGGAATGCCTTGTCTGCATCCATCCTTTCTCTATGATTCAAAGTCTCTTTCAAATATCCACCTCCTTCCTTTGGAAGGATCAGTGAATGTATTTGAAAGATAGAACTTTTGAGAGGAAACTGTCTGTTTAATGTTAACAGTTGATGAACCACCCTTGGTAAGTAATTGACTGTCTGACATTTATTCACTTCATCTGGTTGACTGATGTTCCTCCGGGAGCCTGAGACTTGAAGAAAAGCCATTGTAGATGGAAGAATGATGACCAAAGCCCTTGCTGGAAAGTTGTGGAGATGGATACTGATGCTTGCTGAAGCTTGTAGCTGATTGGGGATGGCTTGAAGATGGATATTTGATGCAGAGCTGCTGTGGCTGGTTATTTTTGCTGTATTTCTTTCCTGATGTATTGATTGGTTTTCCTGACTGTATTGTTTGCTGTTTACCCTGTTGGGTTGAAAGTGAAGCCTGTTCACTTTTGCCTATTGTTTTCTAGGTTCGAGGTTGAGTGGGACTCCCTTGCCTCGCTTGTATTGCTGCATCCATGCATTTTACTGTTTTACTGTATATATCTGATATTGTTTTTGTTTCTGTTGCCGTCTATTCCCTTAGGATCTCTGTTTCCCTCTGTGCAAGAGAGGAGCATGATAGACACTAGGTCTTAACCCATGCATGATAACATTAGGATAGTTTGATTCCCTTCGCAACCGTAGGTTAGAGTTCTGTCTCTTCTTTCTCAAAACAAACAGAAAAACACAATAAAGATTTCAAACACAATAAAAGACACTTCTTCCGTAAAAGAATGTGAACTCATCAAGATGTCGTTTTTGTCCGCCGGGACTGTCAATCAGAAAAACCTTTTTCAGAAGGAATAAAATCAACCAAGACCGACTTATGTCGTACGTGGCCCGAACTACGTTTGCTCTGATCTTCCATGCTGTGTGGAAGTACGTAGGCATAGGATACGATATCCTAGCGAGCAACCTTCCCCTCCTTTCCCGTAGGTAGGCGAACTACGTTGACTCTGATTTCTCGTTCCAGAAGGGAATACGTAGGCATAAAGTGCGATACTTTGCCGAGTCATTTTATTTTATTTTTAACCCTTGACATGTAGTTTAGATAGAATAACAATCCATACCCGAAAACAAGCGTGGATCCCGTCGAGTACGACGGACGTGAGGGGTGCTAATACCTTCCCCTTGCGTAACCGACTCCCGAATCCAGGTTTTGGTTGCGACGACCATACCTTTCCCATGTTGTGCGAGGTTTACTCTGAGCGTTTCCTTTCCCTCCCGTGGGATAAATAACGCACGGTGGCGACTCTTCTATTCAGCCGGCGCCGATTTTCGCAGTAGCGACACATAGATACCTTTGATCCCCTGTTGGAGGCATGCTATACTATGATCTGCAAATGATTAGACTGTGTACATGATGTAATTATGCAAATGAAATGCAATAAAACACAAATCAGGCAAGAAAAGGTTGAGTAAATTTTGGGGTGCAACAGCTGCCCCTATTCAAATGGCTTGGACCCGACTGGGTGAAGAGCGAAAGGCTTTCAAATAATCGAGGTACGAGACGGTTGAATACCAAGAAATCCGGAAATTTGCCAACCGCAGAAATAAACTGCACAACTGCTTGGGGAACGACATCCCCCAACTGAATCTGGTTGTTACGGCAACAACTGATTCAACGTCTGATAATAACTCTGATTCCAACATCAACCACCTGTGTAACGCCACAGGTACTGAACACCTCCGTCCACAACTGGACTAATCTTGTCAACACAAGAAGAGAAACAAATTCGTCAAATCACAACTAAACACCAATCGGTCCACGTCAGGACTCACATTTCGTCAACCCGTAGAAATATTGTCCACGTCAGGACTCTACATTCCGTCAACACGGAGAAATCCCGGCTACTCCGCTGGGGATGATTTGGTCGCCTCCCACCAACACGAGGAGGTCTTATCAATCATAGGCAATAAAATTCGTCGACTTCACTGGGGAAACATTTCTGTCTAATCACAATCCGTCTATCCATACGGGAAAATCATCTGTCTAAACACAGGAAATTGCTTATCTCTGCAGTAGCTAACTCCGTTGGTCCCAACCTGCAAACAACTTTGAGGAGGACTCTACTGGGGATAATAATATTCTGTCAACACGAAGAAATCACGGCGACTTCATTGGGGATCGAAATCTTCCACCCAATAGGAATTCAATTCAGTCAATCATACTGGACAATAACTCCGCCTTATCTTTGCAGTAGCCGAACCCATTGGGGATACTCTGAAATTAACTGCCAAGCACCTATTTCGAAAACAGGCGACAACTCCTGAAATTTTAATTATGAAACCCTGTGACGCTGACGGAACAGCAAACTTGAAGAAAATACTCCGATGGTCGGATAAGAGAAACTTCAACAAGCAACTCTGTGGGGGAAAATTTGGCAACAACTTCAAAGTCTACTTATGAAGTTATTCCATGCGGACAAAACTTTTGGACAACAACTCCAACGTCCAATCGTGAAGATGCGGTAATGCTGAAGAACTCCAAAGTCTAATTACGAAATCGTTTGATGTTGACGACAACTCCAAGGTCTAATTATGAAGCAGCGCAATGCTGACGTAACAGCTGCTAGAGAAACTCTGTTGGGGAATCGCTAACGACGACTCCAAAGTCTAATTCTGAAGCCGTGTAACATTGACGTAAAAGCCACTCGAAGAAAACTGTGCCGACCTCCAAAGCCAAATTATGAAGTCTGCAATGCTGACATAACAGCTACGCAAGGAAACCCCGCTAGGGAACTCCTAACAATAACTCCAAAGTCTAGTTATGAAGTTGTTGAATGCTGACAATAACTCCAAGGTCGAATTATGAAGCCGTATAAACTAATAATAACTCAAAGGTCTAATTATGAAGCCATCCACTGCTGCTAACAACTTCAAAGTCTAATTATGAAGCAGTGACACCAAGTAACAATTTTAACCGCCTAATTACTGAAATCTCCCTTTAAAAATGCCAACAACAACTTCAAAGTCAAATCATGAAGTCTTATATCGCTGATGTAACGAACTTCAAAGTCTAATCATGAAGTCGCGCAATGCTGACATAACAGCAATTCCAGGAAAACTCTATTGAACCTCAAAGTCAAATCATGAAGCCCTCTAGACTCCTTCCGAGGAAATTCTAACAACAACTCCAAGGTCTAAATATGAAGCCATTGTAATAGTGATAACGTCTCCAACGTCTAATTATGGAGCATCCCACGCTGACGAACTTCAAAGTCAAACTACGAAGCCGTAACAACAAGTAATGACTTCAACCGTCTAATCGCTGAAATCCTCCTTTAAAATGCTGACAACAACTCCAAAGTCAAACGTGAAGCCTTGACAACAAGTAATGACTTCAACCGTATAATCGCTGAAATCTCTCTTTTACAACAAATTCAAGTCTATTCATGAAGTCGTCGACTACTGAAAGCGACTTCAAAATTATGAAGCCTGACAATAACTTCAAAGTCAAATTATGAAGCCATGTCATGATGGTAACAAACTTCAAAGTTGAATTACGAAGCCGTAAAATGTTGACATAACAATCTTCAAAGTCTAATTATGAAGCCATAACAACAAACTGGGGAGAACTCTGCCGGGGCAATCCTAACGTTAACTGCCAGACATTCAACTTGACGATGAGTAATGACTTCAGATGTCTAATCTCTGAAATCTTTTTCTTAAAATGCTGACGTGACAGCAACCCGAGGGAACACTCCACCGGGGGATTTTTGACAACAACTCCAAAGTCCAATTATGAAGCCGCGTAAAGAACACTCCGCCGAGGAAGAATGGAAGTTAATCGAACACCTCTGATAAGGGAACATGTCGGGACGAACAATATCATCACATATCTTATGCCGCAAATCTGAATATCTGAAAATGATCCTGAACAAGAAGTCCAATTACCTGCAGGGAAGAACACCTGAAAACAAAGAGGTAGTCAACCTGACTTATGCTTCAAAATGTGAATGTTTGAAAGTGGCGTAATGCTCCGTACGACACAGAAATGCTACGCGTTTGAGTAGATGCAAATATGACGATATATGCAAATGCAAATGCGGGCCCAAGCTGCCGGGGCCACTCTGATAGTGTTGTCTCAACAACATGAATGCTGAGGATAAAGCCAACTCCGCTGGGGAGAACAAGTATCACAAAGTATTCTGGCGAAATAAACGCCAGAAACACAACCAACTCTACCGAGGAGCTATTAAACATCAATTTCCACTGGGAGGAAAGAACAAACCACCCTGCTGGTGAACAACTTAGCTAGGGAAGAAGCGACACTTCTAGGAAAAACACACTGTTTGGGCACAGTTTACAAACTCGAAGCCTCGAACTTTGCTGAGGATCAACATCCTGTCGACGTCACGACGACCCGTGGGGATCAATAAAACCATCCTTCGCAGATATAAACCTTCTGAACCAACAAACTATTGCGAGAGTCTCCCATGCTGGAGATTGAACGCGTACACCTTCGATTCGCTAAGGAGCGCAACCTCTGCAGGGGGCATTGATTTTGACTTGCTGGGGATATCCTGTGGACAACTTTCCTGAGGACACTCTTCTGGGGAGAATAATCCCTCATTCAGAAAGGGATAACGTCATTCCAACTCTCTGAGAATAATCTGCGACTAGCTGGAGAATGACATTGACTGGAGTCGGGCTCTTCATCAAGAGATTTTGGCTGGGGAATACAATCCCTGACTGCTTGCTTCAAAGGTAAGAATCCTGCAAAACAAACGAGACATAACAGGCCTATACAACAGAATCTATCCGGGTTAGCATCCGTGACATTACTTCAGTCAATTTGAAGTTTTAGCAATTATTGGCAAGGGCCAGTAAGAATATACAAGTGCATGTTTATCAAAAACATCGGCGTCTTTCACAAACGAAACAGTAGAGAACAAGCATCAAGTACTGAATAACATGTTTTATTGATAACGGGCCTCTGAATAGGCAAAGTTTGGTACACTGGATGCAACTCCTGAAAAGAGGAAGTTACGCACAAAGACACATACATATATGCACAAGAAACATAAATAAAATACAAAACAATATTTGTATACATGTCGGCGACATGGTACAGACAAACACCATGAGCTGATCCTCCTATGATTCGCCTGACTCTGCGCTTTCCCGATACTCGATCTTCGGAAGAGATTGTTTTTGGATAGACGGCCCCAGGTATCTCCCAAACCACTAAGCAATGCCGTATCAAATCCGGACTGCAGTCATTTGCTTTTTCAATCCCTAACTTTTGCGTGAACCGCCCTTTGCGGGTTTTTAATTCACCGGGATACCCTTTTTTGCCGAAGTCGCCCTTTTCAGGTTTTCGACTTCGCGGGTGTACATTTTTTCAATTTTATCCCTAATTTTTGCCAGAACCTTTTATTCATTTTTTATGGTTCGCCAGGATGCCCCATTTTTGCCTGGACTCTCTTTTTACTGTCCAGCGGGTCACTTTCAAGCAAAGTATTTTTTAACTGCGTTCGAATTCACAGGAGACGTAAAGTCTTCACCATCCATGGTGGATAGTAACAAGGCTCCTCCAGAGAAGACTTTCCTGACAATGTAGGGTCCTTCGTAATTAGGAGTCCACTTGCCCCTGTGATCTGTTTGTGGTGGGAGAATCTTTTTCAAAACAAGATCGCCCGTCTGAAAGCTTCGAAGACATACCTTCTTGTCGTAAGCTTTCTTCACCCGGCTCTGATATAACCGACCGTATGCTAGAGAAGCCAGTCTCTTCTCATCCATTAAACTGAGCTGATTCATTCTATCTTTAATCCATTCTGCCTCGTCAAGTTGGACATCACGTAAAACCCTCAGGGAAGGAATCCCAACCTCCAATGGTAACACTGCTTCCATTCTGTATACTAATGAAAAAGGGGTTGCCCTGGTTGATGTGCGTACCATCGTACGATAACCGTGCAAAGCGAAAGGTAGCATCTCGTGCCAGTCCTTATACGTCACAACCATCTTCTGAATAATATTCTTTATGTTCTGATTGGCCGCTTCGACAACGCCATTCATCTTGGGCCGGTAAGGAGAAGAGTTGTGATGCTCAATCTTGAAATTCTGACACAGCTCTTTCATCATTTTATTATTCAAATTTGAACCTTTGTCAGTGATAATCCGCTCAGGGATTCCATATCTGCAGATAATATCTCGTTTGATAAATCTGGCGACCACTTGTTTGGTGACATTAGCATATGATGCTGCTTCCACCCATTTGGTGATGTAATCGATTGCCACCAAAATGAACCGGTGTCCGTTGGATGCCGTAGGCTCAATCTTGCCAATCATATCAAATTCTCCACATCGAGAAAGACCACGGTGATGACATCACATTCAGAGGATTTGGAGGCACATGGATTTTGTCCGCATAGATCTGGCATTTATGACACCTCTTTGCAAACTTGAAACAGTATGTTTCCATAGTTATCCAATAATAACCTGCCCGCAGCAGTTTTCTCGTCATAGCATGCCCACCAGCATGTGTACCAAATGTACCCTCATGTATCTCTTCCATGAGCAACTTCGCCTCTTTCTCATCTACACAGCGTAGCAACACCAAGTCGTGGTTTCTTTTGTATAGGACACCGTCCGGGTTCAAATAGAAATTGCTAGCCAATCTCCTGAGAGTCTTCTGATCTCGACTGGATGCCCTAGCCGGGTACTCCTTGTTCTTCAGGAAATTCTGGATGTCAAAGTACCAGGGTTTACCATCGGGAGCCTCGTCAATGGCAAATATGAATGCAGGCCTATCAAGCCGAGAGATAACAATCCGGGGAGCCTCGTTCCAGAAGTTAACTTTATACATTGAAGATAATGTCGCCAGGGCGTCAGCCATTTGATTTTCTGCTCTTGGTACGTGATGCAATTCCACCTTGTCAAAGAAAGACAACAATCTTCTTGCATAATTCATATAGGGTATCAAATTAGGCTGACGTGTCTCCCATTCTCCTTTAATCTGATTCACCACTAGAGCTGAGTCTCCGTATACGTCCAGATGTTTGATTCGCAAATCAATAGCTTCCTCCAGACCCATGATGCAAGCCTCGTATTCAGCCTCATTATTGGTAACGGGAAAAGTCAATCGGGCAGTAAAGGGGATGTGTGACCCCTGAGGAGTGGTGACAATTGCACCTATTCCGCTACCATAAGAATTTACAGCTCCTTCAAATATCAACTGCCATTTGGAACCCAACTCTGGTCCTTCGTCCGGCAACGGTTCTTCACAATCCTTCATTTTCAGGTACATGATATCCTCGTCAGGAAAATCAAACCTCATCGATTGGTAGTCCTCAACAGGCTGCTCCGCAAGGTACTCTGACAGAACGTTACCTTTAATAGCCTTTTGCGAGACATATTGGATATCGTATTCTGTTAACACCATCTTCCCTCAAGCAATTCTTCCGGAGAGTGCTTGCTTCTCAAACACATATTTGATTGGATCCATCTTTGAAATTAGCATGGTTGTATGATTTAGCATGTATTGCCTCAAACGTTTGGCGGCCCAGGCTAGCGCGCAACACGTTTTCTCGAGCATTGAGTATCTAGACTCACAGTCGGTAAACTTCTTACTCAAATAGTAGATCGTATGCTATTTACGTCCGATCTTGTCGTGTTGACCGAGAATACAACCCATACTTTCCTCAAGAACCGTCAAATACATAATCAAAGGTCTCCCGGCCACTAGGGGTATCAAAACAGGAGGTTCCGGCAAGTATTCTTTTATCTTGTCGAACGCCTTTTGACAATCTTCATTCCAGGTCACAGCCTGATTCTTTTTCAACAATTTGAATAACGGCTCGCATGTCGCAGTTAGGTGAGATATGAACCGGGCGATATAGTTCAACCTCCCTAAAAACCCACGCACTTCTTTTTCTGTTTTAGGCGTCGTCATTTCTTGTATTGCTTTTATCTTCCCAGGATCAACCTCTATCTCCTTTTCGCTCACAATAAACCCCAGCAGTTTACCCGATCTCACCCCGAAGGTGCACATGTTAGGGTTCAGTCTCAACCTGAACTTCCTAAGTCTTTTGAATAATTTCAGCAGATTAACCAAATGCTCCTCCTCCGTGTGGGATTTGGCAATCATATCATCAACATAAACCTCGATCTCTTTGTGCATCATGTCATGAAAAAGAGTCGTCATAGCACGTTGATATGTTGCCCCAACATTCTTCAGTCCGAAGGGCATCACTTTGTAACAAAATGTTCCCCAGGGAGTAATGAAGGTAGTTTTTTCCATATTTTCTGGCGCCATTTTGATCTGATTATAGCCCGAGAAGCCGTCCATGAAGGAGAATACGGAAAACTGAGCAGTGTTATCAACCAGCACATCAATGTGAGGAAGTGGAAAGTCGTCTTTTGGGCTCGCCCTATTCAAATCACGGTAGTCTACACACATTCGCACTTTACCGTCTTTCTTCGGTACTGGTACTATATTAGCGACCCATGACAGATAAGTTGTAACGGCTAGGAAACAAACATCCCACTGTTTTTGAACTTCCTCCTTGATTTTTACAGCCATGTCTGGTCTGGTTCTTCTGAGTCTTTGCTTAACAGGCGGACATTCCTCTCGCAACGGCAGACGGTGCACAACCATGTTCGTATCCAACCCAGGCATATCCTCGTATGACCAAGCAAATATATCACCATACTCTTGCAATATCTCAATCAGCCTTTGCTTGATGTCGCTCTGCAGCGCAACCCCTATACGGATGTTTCTCACAACTTCTTCCGACCCCAAGTTGATAATCTCAATTTCCTCCTGATGAGGCAGAATGATTCTCTCTTCCTATCTCAACAAACGAGTCAGCTCCTCTGGCAGGTCGTTATCCTCAAAATGACCTATTACATGCCATGGTTTGGATGTGTAGGTTGAAAATATCAATGTCCAACTTTTGTTTATTTAACTTATGCCTCCATTTTAGGTCATTTTTACCATTTTGAGCTACAAGCCTTTTCAACATATCATGACCTCCTTAATAGCCTTAAAACATCATTTTAAGCAAGTTTGATGTTGAAGATTTTTCCATTTGAAGCTTGGAAATAGGAATTATGGCCTTATGCTTGAAATGACCTATAATCTCCAAATGACCAAAATGCCCTTGACTTGTCAAAGCCATAACTTGAGTTCTACAAATCTTATTAAGGACTTCTAGTACTCTCTAGAAAGCTAAGAAGATAAGGAACAACATTCATGTTGACCAAAAGTTCATAGGAATCATCCTTCTTGGGAAACAGTTTGATGCAAGTTGGGTAACTTTCAAGGCCCCAGATTCACATACCTCAGATGACCTGTAACTTGTCAAAGTCATAACTTGAGCTATACAAATCCTATAAAGGACTTCTAGTACTCAAATTAAAGCTAAGAACAAGCTCTAAAACATTCATGTTGGGGGTAAGATGAGATGGCAATCACATCTTGAGCTAAACAGCCTTGAAGATAAGGGTCAAACTAGGGGATTTTACACTGTCAAGCTTTAGAAACCCTAGCTTGAAACTTCTCAAACTCTTCAATCATGATGAGTTGACCTTGGAATCATCCTTATAGCATCTCAATGCACCAATCCATGATCACATGGCTCTTGGATTAGGTCTCAACCCTCTCCAAATCATCAGTTGACCTAGGGTTGACCCAGTCAAACCCTAATTATACCACTCATGGCTGAGGCTTCTTAATCTTGCACAATGGCCTCTCTAGGCTTCATAATGGCTTTCAAGACATCTCATACGCTCTCTAAAGGCTTCAAGTCCACATTCATGGCTTCAGAATCATCTGAGGACTCCCCACAACTCTCAAGTTAGGAGGCACACAATCTTGGTTTCAACCACTTTCTCTGAGGATCTTTTAACTTCTCTGACAAAGATATCAACCCTTGAACACTTGAATAACCTTCTTGGCTAGCTTCAAACTCTTGTATAGCTCTTGATTGGTAATCATACCTCTTGATCTCCTGCAT
Organism: Lathyrus sativus; assembly: GCA_963859935.3. Lineage (NCBI taxonomy): Eukaryota > Viridiplantae > Streptophyta > Magnoliopsida > Fabales > Fabaceae > Lathyrus > Lathyrus sativus. The sequence goes on from OZ012741.1 coordinate 58,850,545, forward strand.
ACATGTCAAAAAATGCAAATGATAATGCTAATGTGAATGAGATGAAACACAAGCTAGGTAAAGAAATGTTGGTCAAATTTTAGGGTGCAAAAGCTGCCCCTATTCAAACGGCTTGGACCTGACTGGGTGAGGAGCGAAAGACTCTCAGCCAATCAAGGTAAAAGACGGTTGAATACCAACAAACCCGAAAATTTACCAACTACACGAGTACACGGTACTCTGATGGGAACAAAACTTCGAAAACTGAACTACTAGCTGCACGGTACTAGCTGGGGAATTGGTCACACGGTAACCGGTGATACATGGTCGATCATGCCGTCAGGCATCAAGCTTCCTCGGGACTCATCAGGTCAACAATCAAATTAAATCATGCCATATGGCATTCAAAGAAAACTTTCGGGCATCAGCCGGACTCCATCAGGAAGTCGGGAATAGAATTCTCGGTCAATCATGAGCCAGTTGGGGATATCCAAACTTCTGCCATCAGGCACTCCGCATCAGCTGAGAGAACTGCTTTATTAACACGGTCGGACTTCAATCATCACGTCTTCCAGGGAGGTTTCAACTTTGCTGTTCAGGAACCTGCTGGGGATGACACATCTCCGCTGGGGATTCTGGAGAACTATCAAGTAACTCTGCTTCGGGGATCCAGGAATCATTCTGGATGAATCAACTCTGCTGAGGACTTCAAGAATCATCTTGGACAAATAACTCCGCCGGGGACTTCAAGAATCGTCCTGAACCGATAACTTTGCTGGAGATTTCAGGAATCATCCTGAGCAAACACTCTGTCGGGGACCCTAAGCATCAACTTGAGCAACCAACTCTGGCGACTGCGCTGGGGATTGTAAGAATCATATTAAACGAACGCCTTCGCTGGAGAATTCAAGAATCATCTTGAGCCGAAGACTTCGCTGGGGACTTTAAGAATCATCTTGAGCAAGCGACTCCGTTGGGGAGAATTCAAGAATCATCTTGAGCAATCAATTATGCGGCGGAACACCTGCAAAACAAGAACGGTAACAACCTAGAGCATGCTTATTATGCATATGCTTCGGCAATGGCGCAATGCCCCACACGGTGGAAATGCTACGCGTTTAGGATAAATGCTATGCAGTCATGCAAGATGATGCGATCCCGTCAGCAAAATAAATGCTGAAGGGAGAATCCTCATGTCAAGGAGAAAGAACCACTCAGATAGGGGGAAGGAATCATCCGGCTGAGGAGAAAAAGGTCACGCCAATCTCAATCGGGCTCTGTGGGGAAGTGAACTTCAGTTGACTGCTGCAGGGGGACGAAGCTCTACGAGAACCTGGACCTGCTTAGGGAAAGTGTAATACCCCAAATTTTACCCTTATATTTAGTCAGTCATTTCGCATAGCATCTCATATGTACATTTGCTAACCACTAACAAGTCATGAAGTGAGTTTGCTTTTCAGGAATCATTCCAAGGGCGTTTTGGTCATTTTACGTTGGTTCTGATGGATTCTGAAAAAGTGGTCTTTAGTTCTTGAGGCATTCAAATCACCATAACTGAAACAGTTTTTTATCATCAAAGGCGTCGACCCGATTTGAATATTGTTGAAAAAGTTGTTAGAAACATATTTGAATTTGGGTCGTTCGTTGCTTATGGTTTGTTTTAAGATATTCTGAGCAGTTTTCCGTTCGTTGATAAAGTGCAGTTTTGGATAAAAAATAAGTGAGGGTTAGTTTGAATCTATTCGGATCTAATCAGGTTGCGACGAGATCATGGAAGGAATAATCAATTGGGATGAAAGTGTGTGGGATCTTGCTCATAATATTGTTCCATACAAAAGAGAGGTGAATTGGAATATTTGTTGAGTTAATCCATAAATATTTGTAATTTACAAATAAAGAAGTGAATTTAAATATTTTTGAATTTTATTCATGAATATTTATAATTTACAACTAAGAAGTGAATTTGGACAGGCTTGAATTTTTATTCACAAAGATTCATAATTTACAAAGTACATTTTATCCTAAAAATTCTAAGGCCTTCATGCCATTCCTTTGAGTTCTGCATACAACTTCTGATCAACCTGCACATCAAAAGAGAACAGACAGTACAGAAAAATGTTAGAAGTTTTTTGACACTCTCAGAACAATGTCATCATCGAGTGCCGGGAGTGGCACAACCGAAGCTGCGTCCTACCCCCGTTACCGATCCGCGCCGTGGGCGTCAGATCAGGTAATACATGTTCTTATCAATGCGGGACAACCGAGAAAGACGAAGAGGTAAAAGAAGTTCGGGCCGATAAATGATTAACCGATAAATGATTAACCGGCAAATGATCTCTATCTCAAAGCCGAAACAAAATGCCATTCATCAAGTAAATATTGTGGTAGCAACTATCAAGCAAATCTGTAAGGCCAATTGGAGGTTGGAAGTGCACGAAGTTAGCAAGAAAAATATCCAACACAGAGGCTCAGTTGAGGACAACATCATAGCCTCTTATCGCACAACAAACAACACAAGTAATCCAGCCCTGAAAATCATAGAAGGAGATGTTAGGACCAAAAGAAACTAAGATTCATGCCTTGGAATGAGAACACCCCAAAACTGAATTCATACGCCACAAGTAAAAGGAAATCATGCTCAATTCACAAGCTGTAGCAGTAAAAGGAAATCATGTTCAACTCACAAGCTGTAAGACCAGTTCAATCCAGAAAAATAAGTCACCAGCAGCAAACTCAATTCATGCTAGGTAAACCAAATCAAAAGAGCAAGATAAATTCACACAATCACATTCACCTAATCAGCTCAGGGCAAGCCTCAACCAAGGGTGCAAGTCACAATGAAAAGCCAACAGGCAAAGTCTAAAGCACAGTAATGAATACCCTAATTAATGACAGAAAACCAACTCAGAAACAATTTCATAATCATACCGAAGACTGAGATTCAGTTCGTTGCATCAGTCATAATGATTCCAGTCGAATGTGTGGGTCACGATGGGAAAGCTAAAGTGTAAAGCTCAAAGCTCAGTGAAAGTCATAGCCCATTTTGCAGCCATTGTTAATTCACCAACAAGAAGAAGGAGAAAGTAAGTAAGTAAACAGATGCACAAAAATTAAAAGGACCAAAGTCCTTAGCAGCCTTAAAGGATCCAAATCACCATCGGTCACAATCAAACTGGAAAATCTAAATGCAAGACGGAGGGCTCAGTTTATAGACATCACACTCCAGTGGTATACACCGTCATAATCGCAGCTCAGCCCACAAAAAATGAAACCAGTTCGGTCAAAACCACATCTACAAGAGAATCCAAAGGCATCAAAAGGTGTATCCAAACCAATTGGCTCAGACCCTAAGCTCATCATCGCCAATAACCTTCCCTCGGCCACCTTGACTCAATCGAAGCATCAGCATCAGTTCACTGGAAAAAAGAAGAGGAAAAGTTAATTCGAAGTGGAAGATCCAAAAGCCGTGAAGACTAAAATTGGGCATCAAAGAATAAATCTATAAATAGTTAATTTGCATCGGTTCACTTCGGTTCCACAACCAAACAACAGTTGAAGATTCATAAATTGCTCAGGTTATGGATATCAACATGAATCGCACCACAAAAATATCAGTTCATCATAAGCAATTCAAACTGAAGCAAAACAGATATCTTGTTAATCAAAGTGAAATAGATATCCAGTTGATCAAAGTAAATCCATTTCTGAAAAACAAATCGAAGCAAAATCAGAAATATCCATTCCAAGTGGACCCAAAAATGGAAAGTTTCAAAACAGATCAAAAAGATCGTATCAGGAAATCAGAACATATCAGAGATAAATCCCAAATCAAATCCAATCTCAGTCGAAATTATGTTGGTTTACGGAGGCTACAAAATCCAATCAATTTTAATCAAAGCAAAGTAACGTATTACTCAGGCCCAAAAAAGAGAGTTAGAGGAGATATAAAAAGAACAAATCCACCTGATGGGAAACCCTAGAGGCTAACGAGAGAGAGTACGCAAACGGCCACGAGCTCCTCAACAAAGACTTCAGTACACGGCGAAGCAACCCAGCAAACGAACGCAGACGAATCCAGTCGGACTCAGAGCATATCAGAATCCCTCATCACGGTCCGATCGTCACCACCATTACAAAGACGACGACGTTGTTCAACAAGCAACAACGACGAAGAAGAGAGTCGTGAAACCCTAGATGACCACCATCAAAGCAAATCGCACGACCGCCTTCGTCTCTCGACGGGCAATCGTACCCTAGAGGCTCAGTTCACCATCATCGCCTCCTCATACGTTCATCACCGATCGCGAACGAAAACGTAAGCAAAAGATCCTGATAATTTCACATTTAACACGGTTGTTTTGTTTTCAGAAATGTTCATCACCAAAGAGAAAACGGTGAAGATGGAACGGAGATGAAGAGAGTGGATCGGCGCCGTTCGAAAGGAGTTTGGGGGTCTCAAACCCTAAATCTCAATATTTCTGATTGCCACGATTGGGGTTGGGTCCGGGTTGATCACCGGCCCAATTCCTCTTTATTTACTCTTTTATTTTTTTTTTACAATTTTTCTTATTATATTTTAATTTTATTATTTTATTATCTTATTAGGTTATTTATTTAAGAATAAAATAAAATAAAGCTTTTAATTAAATTAAACTTTTTTCTTTTTTTTATAATAATAAATAAAGACCTTTTTTAAAATAAATAACTTAAAATCTTTTTTTTTTTAAATAAAAATTAAAACTTTTTCTTAATACAAATTGAAACCTTTTTTAAGGTTAAAATTAAAGTATTTTTTTTAAAACTAACATTGTTCTTTCTTTTATAAATTAAATTAAAATCTTTTTTTCAAAACAATAAAAACTCTAAATTTACATCTTTTTCTGCACTATCTCATTATCCACTGTATTTATGCCTAACCCTACTAACATCCTCTTGTGTTCTGTTGTTCAACTGATCGTTTTAAATTCGTTTATCATTGATTAAATTTTTCATTATCATATTGTATCTGCTCCTATCATGTAACCTCGCGAATTCTAACAATCGCGCTTTAATTTCTGCCTTTGAATTTCTGCTTACATGGTTAAATTATGACATTATCTCTCTGTTTGCATGATTCAATTATCTCACGCGTTTACCACTATTTCTGTCACCTTACCCTCCGAAGGAATTAGGTCTAGCGTTTGACCGCCGTGTCAATAGTCCTCAACCTCAAAACCTCAAAACTACACCTTACAAACCCTAATTTTTCACAAATGCCTCGCCGCAGGCCAAATTACAATTTTACCCCTAGCATTAGGTCAAAGAGCCGCCGCGCTCATTTTAGGGTTTCCCGCCGTGGAATCCTTAACCTAATTTAACCCTAATTACAACTTAACAATTCAACGTAGAGATTTGGAGTTTCTACACTCCGCGTAAGCGTGTCCCTAAGATACGTTTATTCCCCAGTGAAACCTTGGCCACAGTCAAGACGTTTCTAACCTCCCTTTTGAGGGGAACTACGATTACTCTGATTCCACTCCCGTAAGGATACGTAGGCACAAGATGCGATGTCTTGCCGAGTAAACTTAGAATTAACCCCTTAGGTCTTTTTCTCACTTTTAATCTTTTGTACATATACCTTAAGCAAATAAATAAAGCAAATAGTAAACATTTGAACAAAAGGGTCCCGTAGAGTACTACGGAAGTTTAGGGTGCTAATACCTTCCCTAAATTTAACCAACCCCCGAACCCTAGATCTTTCCCCGCATTGTGTTTACGATGCAAAATAGGTTTTCCCTCTTTTGACCTTTTCCTTCGGATAAATCAAAGAGCGGTTGTGAATTGAATTGCGATTCAAACTCATTAATAGTTTGTTATCCTATTTCCACCGCAACAGAAAGCAATGTTAATTGCGGGAATAAACTGCACGGCCTTCACAGCTAACCTTCCTGGAGACAACGACTCCGGCGGGGAAACACAACATCAGCTATTCAACATTCTACTGGGGAAAACCAATCATGGTCCCGAACGGCTTCCAAGGACTCGGCTCTCTTGGGGATCTGCAAACTCGGCTGGGGAAGAAGAAATCATTTTGCTTGCTGGGTAGATTACGACTCTGTGGGGAGCCTCGGTTCCGCTGGAGACTTCAGTGTTGAACCATCAGTTGCTGCATACTTCAGCGTATGACTCAACTGAGGAGATGACGTTCCTTCAGGATGCATCTGATTGGGGAGAGAATCTTCTCTGCCCGGGGAGACATATCAATGCTCATAATCTCATGTTCGGACTCTGCGGGGAGAGGCTGCTGAACTTTGCTGGAGGAGGAAGAATCATCCTGCTTGGGGATGCGCACGACGCACTGTCTGGAACATGCTACTCCTGTAACAACACAAACAAACAGACACGATACCCTTCTCAAAGGGACCTATCAAGGTTATTATCTCGTGACAATGTTCAAGTAATTCATTGTTTCAACAATCAGTGGCCTAGGCCAGTAAGTTTATATATGCGCATTTTATCAAAAACATCGGCGTTCTTTTTCACAAACAAAACAGATAAATGCTAAACAGACAACAAAATTGCTGAATAGTATACATTTTATTGATAACGAACCCCGGAATGGGTAAAAATGTTTTACAACAGATGCAAGCTCCTGGAATGAGGAAGCCGCGCAAAAATAAAACATAAATATACATCAGTATATGCAAATGTCGGCAACGAGGCGTAGACGAACACCATGAGTTGATCCCTTTATGACCCACTCGAATTCGATACTTCTCCGACGCTTCAGCTTCAGAAGAGATTGATTCAGATAAACGGCCCTCAGGTCTTCCAAACCACTAAACAAAGAAAGTCCATACGCGGAAGGCAGTCATTTTCTTTTTTCAAATCCCTAACTTTTGCGTGAACCGCCCTTTGCGGGTTTTCAGTTCACCGGGATACCCTTTTTTGCCAAAGTCGCCCATCCGGGTTTTCGACTTTGCGGGTGTACATTTTTTCAATTTATATCCCTAATTTTTGCTCGAACCTTTTTCCTTTTTTATGGTTCGCCGGGATGCCCCATTTTTGCCTAGACTCTCTTTTTACTGTCCAGCGGGTCGCTTTCAAGCAAAGTATTTTTTAACCGCGTCCGCGTTCACCGGGGATGCAAAATCTTCACCGTCCATTATGGATAACAACAAAGCTCCTCCCGAGAAGACCTTGCTGACGACGTACGGACCTTCGTAATTGGGAGTCCACTTGCCCCAGTGATCGGAGTGAGGAGGAAGAATCTTCTTCAGGACGAGATCACCCGTCTGAAAGCTTCTAGGCCACACCTTCTTATCATAAGCTTTCTTCATTCGACTTTGGTACAGACGACCATATGCAATCGATGCTAACCTCTTCTCGTCCATCAGGCTGAGTTGGTTTAGTCGGTTCTTAATCCATTCCGCCTCGTCGAGTTTCACATCAACCAAAACTCGCAAAGAAGGGATCTCCACTTCTAACGGTAGGACAACTTCCATACCGTACACCAAGGAGAAAGGAGTTGCCCCGGTTGACGTACGTACCGTCGTACGATAACCGTGTAATGCAAACGGTAGCATCTCGTGCCAATCTTTGTAGGTTACAACCATCTTCTGAACAATCTTCTTTATGTTCTTATTGGCCGCTTCAACGACGCCATTCATCTTCGACAGGTAAGGAGATGAGTTGTGGTGTTCAATCTTGAAACTCTGGCACAGCTCCTTCATCATCTTGTTATTCAAATTCGAACCATTGTCAGTAATGATCCGCTCGGGAATTCCGTAACGACGGATGATGTCCCTCTTTATGAATTTAGCCACCACCTGCTTGGTCACATTAGCATATGAGGCTGCCTCCACCCACTTGGTGAAGTAGTCGATAGCTACTAGAATGAAGCGATGACCATTGGATGCAGTGGGCTCAATCTTGCCTATCATGTCGATGCCCCACATGGAGAACGACCACGGGGAGGACATGACATTTAACGGGCACGGTGGCACATGAACTTTATCAGCATAAATATGGCATTTATGACATCTCCTCGTGAATCTGAAGCAATCTGATTCCATCGTCAGCCAGTAGTATCCTGCTCTCAGGATCTTTCTCGTCATAGCATGCCCGCCGGCGTGCGTACCAAATGTGCCTTGATGGAATTCTTCCATGAGCATACTCGCCTCTTTCTCATCTACACATCTGAGTAGCACGAGATTATGGTTTCTTTTGTACAGAACTCCATCAGGATTGAGATAAAAATTTCCAGACAGCCTCCTCAGAGTCTTCTTATCCTGGGTTGACGCACCCGCAGGATACTCCTTAGTCATAAGGAAAGTCTGGATATCATGGAACCATGGCTTGCCGTCGGCGGCTTCCTCGACCGCAAAGACAAATGCAGGTCTATCAAGACGAGAAAGGACAATTCTTGGAGCCTCATTCCAAAAATTGAGTTTATACATCGAAGCCAACGTGGCTAAGGCATCAGCCATCTGATTTTCGGCCCTGGGCACATGATGGAGTTCCACTCGATCAAAGAACGGAAGCAGTCTTCTGGCATAGTTCATGTACGGCACCAAATTCGATTGACGAGTCTCCCACTCCCTTTTAATCTGGTTGATTACAAGCGCCGAGTCACCATATACATCTAGGTTCTTGATTCTCAAATCAATTGCTTCTTCTAGACCCATGATGCATGCTTCGTACTCCGCTTCATTATTAGTGACCGGAAACGTCAGTCTCGCAGTGAACGGGATGTGGGATCCGTGGGGAGTCGTGATGATCTCCCCGATACCACTTCCGTAGGAATTAACCGCCCCGTCGAATATCAACTTCCACTGGGATTTCCTATCTGGCCCCTCGTCGGGCAACGGCTCGTCGCAATCCTTCGCTTTGAGAAACATGATATCCTCATCAGGGAATTCAAATTTCATCGGCTGGTAATCCTCGATTGGCTGTTCGGCAAGGTAATCAGACAATACGCTTCCCTTGATGGCCTTCTGGGACACGTACTGAATGTCATATTCCGTCAACACCATTTGCCATCTGGCAATCCTGCCCAAAAGCGCTTGCTTCTCGAAGACGTACTTGATTGGATCCATCTTCGAAATTAGCATGGTGGTGTGATTGAGCATGTACTGTCGTAAACGTTTGCCAGCCCAGGCTAGTGCACAACACGTTTTCTCCAGCATCGAGTAACGAGATTCACAGTCTGTGAATTTTTTACTCAAATAGTAAATGGCATGCTCCTTTCTGCCCGCCTCATCGTGCTGACCGAGAACACACCCCATACTATTCTCAAGAACTGTCAAGTACATGATTAAGGGTCGTCCGGCCACTGGGGGTATCAAGATTGGAGGTTCCTGCAGATACTGTTTTATCTTGTCGAATGCCTTCTGGCAATCCTCGTTCCAGATAATCGCCTGATCTTTCTTTAAAAGCTTGAACATCGGTTCACACGTGGCCGTGAGCTGAAAGATAAACCTTGCAATGTAGTTTATTCTGCCCAGGAAACCACGAACTTCTTTTTCTGTTTTTGGCACTGGCATTTCTTGTATCGCTTTTATCTTCGCAGGATCAACCTCGATGCCTCTTTCGCTCACGATAAACCCCAGTAACTTTCCGGACCGTACTCCGAAAGTACACTTGTTAGGATTCAGCCTCAACCTGAACTTCCTAAGCCTCTCAAAAAGCTTCAGCAAATTGACCAGATGTCCCTCCTCCGTTTGGGACTTCACAATCATGTCATCAACATAGAATTCAATCTCATGATGAATCATGTCATGAAACAAAGTGAACATAGCTCGTTGGTAAGTGGCCCCTGCGTTCTTCAGACCGAAAGGCATTACCTTATAGAAAAATGTTCCCCAAGGAGTGATAAACGTCGTTTTCTCCATGTCCTCCGGCGCCATCTTGATCTGATTGTAGTCAGAGAAGCCATCCATGAACGAAAACACAGAGAACTGGGTTGTGTTGTCGACCAACACATCAATATGAGGCAGCGGGAAATCATCTTTAGGGCTCGCCCTATTCAAATCCCGATAATCGACGCACATGTGTACCTTACCGTCCTTCTTCGGTACAGGCACTATGTTGGCGACCCACGGAGGGTAAGTAGTGACCGCTAAGAAGCCAGCATCAAGCTGCTTTTGCACTTCTTCTTTGATCTTAACGACCATATCTGGTCTTGTCCTCCTAAGCTTCTGCTTAACGGGAGGACAATCTTCTCGCAACGGCAAGTGGTGGACCACGATGTCAGTGTCAAGTCCGGGCATATCTTCGTATGACCAAGCAAAGATGTCACTATACTCTCTTAGCATCTCGACCAATCTTCGCTTGACATCACTCTGCAATGCAGCCCCTATCCTGACGTTCCTGACAAGTTCTTCAGAACCCAGATTCACGATCTCAATCTCCTCTTCATGAGGCAGAATAACTTTATCCTCTTGTTTCAACAAGCGGGCCAACTCTTCAGGAAGGTCTTCGTCTTCATCAATCTCTTCTTCGGCTTGATAGATCGGGCAATCAAAGTCGAAGTGAGCCGTAGAAGGTCCAGAGTCGATGTCGTCTGTTATGTGGATCCTGCAATAACAAGGGTTAAGTTTAAAACAAGGATGTGCAGGTTAGCACAAACCCCATTGCCATTTTATTGTTTTCCAAAACAAATATAAAACAAGAATAACAGAGATCACAATATTTGAATACGAAGAAAAACGCCTTTGATTTATTAACAAAATGCATGTACATAATCCAACAAGGCCCTGACAATAAAACCACTATGCCCCGGGTAGGACATAGGGTTGTACAATGATTGGAAAAAGTAAATCATTACTCTTCGTTTGTCATCTGGATGATATCCTTGACGGACCAATTGTTGAGGCCCTCGCCTGGCTTGCTTGGCTGGATCCAAGAGTCGAGGTCACAGTCGCTATCTCCGTTGTCTTCAGACGCTGCGTTGATGCTTTCGAAAATCATTCCGCCACGGGTAAACTGGATCGGCCCCTTACCTCGCGACGCACTGCTAGAAGAGGAGGCTTCAGCCGCAGGAGAATATCCCAACCCAAACCTGTCTTGCTTGTTAGGTATCTCCAAAATTCGCCCCCAGCCTGGGGTAGATCCGGCTTGGACAAGAGCCTAAGCTTCCTTGAATGAGGAGAGAGTCATCTCTGGCTTTTCCGTAACTACAGGAGCTACGTCCTTCACTTTGACAGCTTCGAACGCTTGGCATAGAGTCTCATGGATTTCTCCATCCATCTCAACATACTTAAAGTACGACAAATGGCTCACCATTATGTCTTCCTCGCCACAAACAGTTACGATGCTACCCCCGACAACATATTTGAGTTTTTGGTGCAATGTGGAGGTCACGGCACCAGTAGCATGGATCCACGGCCGGCCCAAGAGACAGTTGTAGGCAGGCATGATGTCCATAATATAAAAGACCGCATCGAACGTTTCCGGCCCGACTTGGATTGGCAGGGTCACCTCCCCGAAAACATGGCGTTTAGTCCCATCGAACGCCTTCACAACCAGATCACTGGGTGTGCAAATCACTCCACGAGTATCTAACTTCATTAATGCCTTCTTCGGAAGAACATTAAGTGAAGAACCCGTCTCCACCAACACGTGCGACATAATCGTGCCCCTACACTCTATCGAGATGTGCAGGGCGCTATTGTGGTTCCTCCCCTTCGGCGTCAGCTCTAGGTCAGTGAACCCTAACCCATTTCCAGCATTCACGTGGGCTATGACTTCTTCTAGCTGATTTACCGATATTTCCTGCGGTACATATGCGGCGTTCAACACCTTCAGCAGTGCGTTGCGATGCGCTTCGGAACACAACAACAAGTTCAGAATGGAAATCTTCGAGGGCGTCTGATGGAGATGATCCACAATCTTGTAGTCACTCTTTTTAATCAACCGCATAAACTCCTCGGCATCTTTAACAAGCAAGTCTTTTTCCGCCCCACGAGGGATCTCTTCAACAACTTTACTTTTACCTTTATCGGTCGCATCAGCTCTGACCGCCTTGTCCGCCACGACCTCTGGTGGTGCAAACACTCTTCCACTGCGAGTAATACCACTGACTCCCGCAAGGTTCTCCACAGTCGACCCAAACGGTTCCAGCTCCAACTTCTGTCCGTTGCAGTAGACTTCAGCCCCATAATGCCATGGGACAACATTAGTGCTCTCGAAGGGTATCGGCCCAGCTCTGGTGATGGTAATTGTGGGCGGCCTGGGCGCAGAAATAGTTATCGTCTGGCGAGGGATGGTGATGGTGGCGACCTCATCATCTTGCTTCAGCACTACCTCCCTTGATCCACATTCGGCCCTTCGGCTAAACTGTAAGATCCCTTCAGTCATCAGACTTTGAATTCCCTCTATCAACTGTTCACATCCATCAGAGCGTGTGGCACAGTCCATACATAACTCTCCGCAACCTGGAAAGAAACCTCTTTTCATCAACTTAGTTTTAACGAAGCTAAGCGGCGTCTTCAGATCTCTGACGTCAGTCAAGAAGTCCGCACTCCCGTCTTCGATAATGGCGTTCACTCCGCCTCCCCTATGATTCGGCATAGGATTCTTCGTGACATTTGGCACATTGTCCGAGAAGTTGATGATCTTGGCATCCACCATGTCCTGCACCTTATGCTTGAAGGCTTTGCAATTCTCTATTGTGTGGCCTGGTGCCCCTGAGTGAAACTCGCAAGTTGCATTCGCGTCGTACCCTGGCGGCGGTGCCCCTGTCAAGGGAGCCATCGTTCTCTTCTGGATCAACTGTAGCTGAAGCAAAGTCTGCAATAGTTGCGCGTACGACGTGGGCGGTGTCTCGAGGTGACGGTTCGACAGAGGTTCCCGATTCTAATACTTTCTGTACCCTTGTTGATTCGGTTGCTGCTGTTGCTGCTGTGGAACTGCCGGGATAGTTATGCTGGCCACCTGTTGGTGAGGGCCTTTACCCTTTCTTCGAGCGTTGGACACAACGCTCGTTTCTCCTTCTCGTCTTTTGCCACTATAAGGTTTCTTTCCGCCTCCTCCAACTGAGGATGAATCCCCTTGAATTTTCCCGAGTTTGATCCTATTTTCGATGTGCTCACCCGTGATAATGAGATCTGAGAAGGTTCCGGACATACCGCTGACCAACTTCTCATAGTAAACCCCTGGGAGGGTGGCTACAAACATCTGCACAAGCTCACGTTCAACCATCGGCGGCTGAACCCTGGCTGCCAACTCACGCCACCGCTGGGCGTACTCCTTAAACCCTTCATTGTTCCTCTGCAACAAATTCTGCAGTTGGACTCGGTTTGGGGCCAAGTCACTATTGTATTGGTAGTGGTGCACAAATGCTTCAGCAAGATCCTTCCACGTGCGCACACTAGTAGGCTCCAGACTCATGTACCATTCGAGGGATGGCCCGGACAGACTATCCTGAAAGAAGTGCATCAGCAACTTCTCGTCATCAGAATGAGATGACATTTTTCTGTAATACGATCTCAGGTGGACACGAGGGCAAGTGGTGCCCTTGTATTTTTCAAAGTCAGGCACCTTGAACTTATGAGGCACCTTGAAATCAGCAATTAGTCCCAACTTGGACATATCAACACCCAGGGTGTTCTGGTTCTGATATCTCTCATCTTATCTTCGAGTGCTTTGAACCTTAGACGTGCTTCAGCATTCAGCTCACCTTCAGCACCTCTCTGGGAGAACACATCATCTTGACGGTCTTCTAACCACGGCTGAGGCCCGAACAGATTTCCGACGCCTGCATTGCCGTTGCCCAGCCCAACATTGACATTAGCTCCCAAACTCCCATTACCGACGCCCGTCGTATTGAGTCCCATGTTGGCCATCACATTGTCGTTGGCACTGCCGTTTCCCCCAGTCACGGGAACACCATTTTGTGGAGTTTCAACTGGTGGAGGAGTAGGCATAGTCCCACCATGGAGTACGCCATTGCTATTGACCCTTGAAATCAGGGGCTGAACCAAGGTTCTGAGCTGATCCTAGCCATTGGCGACCGCTTGCATGAGCTCCATGAAGCGATCCATTCTTTTGCGGAGTTCCTGAACATCGGTTTGCACTTGCTCCATGATTCTGGTTTGATTAGCTCTAGTCGGATAGCGGTGAATAGGTCTCTGATCAATCCTGGAACCACCTGAAACAACCTGGGAAACACAAAAGGGTTAGGAAAAACAACAAATTGCTCGTTATGCAAATGCTTCATGCAAATGCAAACGTGTGTCTGTGCGTTGGGGAGATTTCCCCCGATCCTAGTGCCTGAGTGCCAGTGCTGATAATAACAAGAAGTCTGAGTCCAGTCATGGAAATAACATCTCATATATAAAGAAAGCCCATCAAGCAGTACACAACATCAACGAGTACAAGGTGAATCAACAGCGTGACCTCAGCCAACAAGCCTGGTGATGGTCAGCATACAACAATGATCAAAACAAAAGGAATACAAATAGTCAAGTACGACCACGGGCGCGATACTCTTCTAACAACTCCTTCGTTTCTGGATGATCAGGCAGAGTGAGTAACCCTTTGACGAGTAATTCCCTTTGCACAATGGTGTACTGAAGACCTTCGACCGAATCTTCCCATGCTCCTTCGCCGAAACAATCTTCTAGATTCCGTTTCTTGGACTTAAACGCCAGTTTGTGCTCCTTCAAGTTGGCGAGAGCTCTGTTGAGCTGGCCTTCGGCGGCGTATCTGCGAGCGGTTTCTTCATCAAACCTCTTCTCACTAGCCTTCACCTGGGCTTCCAGCTTGGAGATCTGTAGCATCAGCTTATCCTCCCTCTCTTTCCTGGTGGCTAGGGAGGCCTTCCAGTGCTGGTTGAACTTGGATATCCTCCGATACGCTTCGTCCAAGTGCTGCTTCTTCGTAGCCAGTACGTTGTTGACAGCTTTGAAGTCTTGACCCATGCGTTCACGCTCGGCTATCTGCTTAGTCAGGTCTGTACCTAGCTGGTTCACCAGCTCTATTTGCCTCTTGAAGGAATGAACGGCTTCGTTCCTCTCACTTCAAAGCTGAGCCAATTCTTTCTCCAATTCCTCATTTGCCCGCTTCAATTCATCTCGCTCAGCTAACACCTGATTATGCTGCTGAATGGGCACAGTAATAGGCTCTTCAATCATTGGAGGGATTTCTGGCTTGGTAGGAAGAAACGGCATCCCTATAGCATCTGCTCTGGCTCTGATCCAAGTTACATACGGAGGGTAGGCTTGATTGTTGCTTCTCCCCATCAATGGTTTTCCCTTCTTACTGATACCATTCCAAGCGCGCTGAAGCTTGGACAACATATCCCCCTCTAGAAGACCAGTGAGGTACAAAGATTCCTGCACCTCTTCATCCTTCGGCGGAGCTCTCAAAGCATAAGCGAACTTTCGGACTAGCAAAGACGGATTGTAGTTTATACAGCCCTTCCTGCCTATCAAAGGCACGTTTGGAAACCCGTTGCAGCTGAAGATAATCTCAGTACCCAACCTATCCCTGTCAAACCAGTCAATATCCTCTGCAGATAAACTCATCAGGCGCTCAGACCACTCAGCTGTGGCTGCAGAAGAAACGAAGGGACCCCTCTTGGGCAGATGACTATCAAGCCATTTATAAAGCAAGGGTACACATCATGAGACATTCTTACCCCTCCTGTTCTCGTTTTTGTAGTGGACGGAATGGTAGACATCTCCTATCAAGGTAGGGACTGGATTCCCTGAAGCAAAGATGCGAAACGCGTCGAAGTCTACAAAATTGGGCATATTGGGGAACAGAATGATGCCATATATGCACAGAGCGAGAATGGTGCTGAACACGACCCAACATCCGTCCTTGGCGCACTGCTGAGCTTTACCCACTAAGAATTGCAAGGAGAAACCGGGAACCTTGTCCCAACTAGACAATACCAATTCGGAGGCATCCAGATGAAGTGAAGGAGCTAAACCAGCCAGATCAGGCTCAACATCCATATGAACAAAAGGCATCTGCCTTTTGATAGGCACACCTAACAAATCAGCATATTCTTTCAGCGTAGGGGCGAGAACAAAATCCTGGAAAGTGAAACATCTCAACAGAGGGTCGTAGAACTGCAGCAGAGCGTGCAACCCATTCAACTCGAACGCAGAAGGTTTACGAACCAAACTGAGCAATTTTCCGTAAGACTTTATGAACTCATCCCTCACAGAATCATCTGCCAAAGCAATCAAACCGGTCAGCCAAACCACATTAGGGGCAGGGAACTTGTAAGCCACGGTTTTCCTCAGAGAACCCATAACAAATACAATAGGAGGCAAGAAATCCTGGATCGGGGAAAACGGTACCTGCAACACAGACATACGTTAATGAAATGCAAATGAGTATGCAAAATAATGCAAAATGCAATCATGCAGCAGGAGATCAAGGCAACTGTGCTGCGGAGATTCGGTATCAACAAAACCATGACGCTGCTCTGTTAAGAACAACCACTACATCTGATAATAAGAAAACCCTGGTATCGGATCACAAATCTGCTCTGTCAAGAACACACATCTGATAGGGCCATATACACAGGACCATAATTCTGCTCTGTCAAGAACAAACGTCTGATAATAAGGACCTCTGATACAGGACCAAAACTCTGCTCTATCAAGAACAAACATCTGATAATAAGGACCTCTGATACAGGACCAAAACTCTGCTCTATCAAGAACAAACATCTGATAATAAGGACCTCTGATACATGACCAAAACTCTGCTCTATCAAGAACAAACATATATCCGATGATGAGAACCTCCGGTACCAACAAAACTGATTCACTGTCAAGAAAACCAGGTAGTCTGAAGGTCAAAGTTTCTTGCAATCAACCCAACCCTGCTCACAGGTATGGACCTAAACTGACTCAAGTTCGGCATCCTATGCGTTCATCAGCATCACAGACATTCAAGAGGGGTGATACGATACCCAGAAGGTGTGGCATCACCAGCTCATGAAGTGACCTAACTCGGCTGAATCACAAATGATCGGTCCCCAGAGTCGACAATCCTCCAAACCAACAACCGTCTCAACCCAAAGGGTTGAAAGAGAAGCCAACCGGGAGAACCTCGTCTAAGCGTGGATTTCATGAGACACTAGTGCCTGCCAAGCAAGCACGCGCCCACTAATTTCCACAACTAATGCTATGTTCACTCAAGCCTGGGTCTGGCTTCTCACTCATCAGAATGCCCCTCCCACAACAGCACAGATAATCATATCATACTGAAAATAAAGTGCGGGAAATAAAATGCGATAAATAAACACAACCCAACAAGTAATCATACAAGCGCTAGGATTGACTCTCACAGGGGACGTCGGATCCCCAAACTGACTCGCATACGGGATGTTGGATCCCAGGAAACTATAAAGTCCCCAGCAGAGTCGCTAGCTGTCGCTTCCGCGAAAATAAGGTGCCGGCAGAACAGAAGAGTCGCCACCTTTCGTTATTTATCCCTCGGAGCGGGAAAGGAAACAATCGGAAAAACCTGACGAAAAAAGGGTAAGACAAGGTCGTCGCAACCATTGTCTGGGTTCGGGAGTCGGTTACGCAAGGGGAAGGTATTAGCACCCCTCACGTCCGTCGTACTCGACGGGATCCACGCTTGTTGTGTTTACTAGACGAGTTGTTTTATCTATCTACCTATCAAGGCTGGCTTAAACAGAAAGGAAAATGACTCGGCAAAGCGTCGCACTTTATGCCTACGTATTCTCATCAGAGAATGAGAAATCAGAGTCAACGTAGTTCGCCTAACTACGGGTTACGGGGAAGGTGGCTCGCCAATACATCAGTATTGTGCCTACGTACTCTCAATAGGTATGAGAGATCAGAGCTTACGTAGTTCGGGATACTACGGATTCAGATTCAGATTCATCTGTTTTATCGAGTAGGGTTAAACAACAGTTCCAGCAGTTAGGGAAAAAGCCTGTTTGCGTTGGCGCTGAAGTTTAACGACACTCTTTCCTTCAGAAAAGCTTTCCTTTGAATTACGGGCCCACGAGGCAGAAAGGTTTGAAGTTTGTTTTCTGTCTTTTACGAAAGAAGTGTTTTTTATTGTGTTTGCAATTTCAATCGCACTAAAGACTATGACCTGAGAGTGAATGCGTCGCATGTCACCCAAAGGGTGCCATACTAAACATCCAGACTGTTGGAAAGAAACTCTCCAGCAATCCTTTCTCAGATAGCTTAAGGCTCGTAACGTACGAAAGAAATCATTCATGAATATTGTATCTTAAGCTGTTTTGAGATGAGAAGAGAACAGGCTCAACTACGGGGAGACTATCAAGTCCTACTGTTGTCATGCCAAGGATTCATCCTATGGTTGAGGTTTGAAACAGGGAACTCCTAGAAGTTATCATGCATAGGTTTCAACCTAAAGTTCTATCATCACTTCCTTATCAAAGGAAATGAGAGTCCTAAGGGATCATATCAATGATACACAGAAACAGGTAAAGCATCAGCTTAAACAGTAACAGTACAGGAAACAACTGTAAAATGCATGCAATGCAAGTGAGGGAGGAAATGTGTGTGGGGCATCAGCCTCCACAAGCTCATCTCAACCTCAAGCCAGAATGAATAACTGCAATCATATAGAGGATAACATGCTATCAAGCAAAATACAAGTGACTGTAATCATACAGAAGAAGTAACCTGCTATCAAGCAAAATAAACCACATGGGCAAGGGAGCTGGGCTCTACCGAATACCCGCAAGCAAAGTCATACAGTAATAATACAAGCAAAGGGAGCAACTCAACCTCTAGTGCAATCATGCTCCTAGATTAAATCAGTCTAGATATGAACTTATTCTAATGCATCAAGCAAATCAAACAAGGCACATCAGCACAGAAAAGAAAACAGACAAGAAAGCAGATCAACAACTCTCTTCCAATTCCAAGCTTCAGCTCTTCCAACAGCAACTCAGTCTTCAGACTTCAATCAACCTTCAAGGCTATCACCTTTCATGACAAATATCAATTTGCTTCTCCAGATTTCAACCCTGCAACATAAGTTTCAACTTAGCTTCACTTCTCCAAGCTTCAGCTTTACATTCAATTCTACCTTCAGGCTTCACTCTTAACCACAAGTATCAACTTGATTCCTTCAGGATCTCCAAGCTTCAAAGTAAGTATCAACTCATCCTCTGTTCTTCAAGCCTCAGCTCTACACTCAATCTCAACATCTTCACGATACTCAAACCAGAAGAAATCACTTAACTGGATAAGCTAGGATATTAAACTGCTTATTGACCACCAAAGGGTGACCTATAAGGGATTAACATCAGAAGAATGGTTCCCTCAAAAGGTTCTACTTCTTAGGTACCATCACTTATCCCTCCAAAGGAGGGAGGTGAATACCATGGAAGGACCTTGAATCATGGGGAGGGATGGAGGTGAAAGATACCATCCATGTTTAAGAAAGA
The DNA here is from genome assembly GCA_963859935.3 of Lathyrus sativus. Taxonomy (NCBI): domain Eukaryota; kingdom Viridiplantae; phylum Streptophyta; class Magnoliopsida; order Fabales; family Fabaceae; genus Lathyrus; species Lathyrus sativus. Next base: position 58,869,929 of record OZ012741.1, read on the forward strand.
AATTAACTAGGTCTAAGCTCTACTTAATTCCTAACCCTAAAACAACAACAAAACAACCAAGTCTTCAAGCTCTCAAGTTCCTTTTTCAATCTTCAAGTCTTCCACTATGCTCCCCCATTTTCCACAAAGCAAGACCAAGCCCACCAAGCCCACAAAGCAAAGCAAAACAAAGCAAAGCAAAACAAAATACAAGCCCACAAGGGCAAACACAAACAACAATCAATTACAACAATCAATTAAAAATAGTATACCATTATATTAAAATCTAATATAATTTCTAAGGGATCCTACATGACTACCCTTAATACCCTATATGTCCCAATATCTAACTTGACCTAAAAACCCAAAATTCTAGTGTTATTGTGGACCTATGTTAAGGATTGACCTAAATCTATACAACCTAAAGTCATCTAATCAAAACTAATCAAAAATTAATCACAAAATTATGGAATAAATCCATAGGGGAGCTAAAGTCCTAATATAACTATCCTAAAAAGAATGGCATAAAAATTCAAAAGGAACTATCTAAACAAAATTCTACAAATCTATGTATCAACATAAAAGGAATTAAAATGTACTTAAAAGAGAAAATATACAAAAAATATTAAAAATGCATGAAATGCAAATGTTATGATTTTATAACTTTATAGACATAAATGTGAAAAGGGAGCAAAAACTCCCATGCAAAAAATCATGATTTTCCTATTTTATATGAATTTCTAAAGTTTAAAATAAAATGGAGAAAATAAAATGAAATGTGAAAATAATTGGTGCAGTTAGTAACCCAGTGCAGTTCAATATGAGAATGGGGCTTGAAATGGGGGTACATAAAGAAAATGCGCTAGGCCCATGATTTTTAGAAATTAAATGAGAAAAATTAGAAAGAAATAGACAAAAGCGTGGTGTGAAAAGTAAATAAATTTAGTGCAAATCCATCATGGGCCAAGACTTGGGGGTGTGATTAGGAACTAGCAACTAAAGCCCATGACCACAATTTAAGTGGTACGCTGCATTTTGGGGTGTCTTCAGAACTCCTTTCCAAACGTGAGGTTACATCATGGCCGTGGGATCAAGATAAAGTCAACAAGTCCTTGTGCATCTGACGGCCCACACATCATCCATCATCTTCCTTGAGCCATGAATGTGGAGGGAAACCACCATTGTTACAGACTTCAAATATCATCATCCTCTCCACTCGGGTTCTCTCAATTTATTATTGAAATTCGAAATTCAAAGCACTAATCCACTCTAAATTGATCACTGAACACATCCCTAATCTCAGAATTGACTGAAACATCATCTAGCATAAAAATCGATCATGGATCAAAAAGAAGCTCAAACCTCAACTATCATGGTTCTTGAAATTTCTTGGCTCATAATGATCACCACCTCACATTGGTTAAATCTTGCTATTAAACTCATGTTATATCTCACTATACATCGTGTTCTTGATCAAAACAAAATTGGTGTCACTAACTCAAACCTCACCAAATGCCCTCAAACTTTCCAGAATCCATCTCCTAACCATTCTAACCTAACAAATCTAACTAATTATGCTTAAATTAGGGTGTAGAGCAAAAGTTGCAAACCTGTCAATTCTTGAATACCAGATAGGTCAAATCTTCACTTCAGCCTCTCAATCTCTCCAGAATCACTCCTTGCACCAAGATCTTGCTACTGTTTGCAAAAGTTTTGATGGAGGATGCTTGAATCTCAGAACCCGATAGTGACTTGCAGCTTCCAAAATCCAAATGCTATCTTCTCAATTCTTCATGATCTTGCTCTCAATTTGGTATGGATTCACTCAGTATGATCAATGGAAGATGTTAGGATTGAAAGAATCAATGGAAATGATGCAGAGTATAGAAATTGATTTTAACTTGCAATGGAAGAAAAATGAAATGGCAATCTCACTCTCCTCTCTAATCTCTCACCAACCTTGCATCTGAGCAACTTCTAATCAATATATAGGATGGTTTTAAACCATCCAGAACTTTCTAGAATCATCGAATGAGAATTTGAGATTCTCATGTCATGAGTTTTTGATTTCAAGCCATCTCATGTTCCATCATGTGTTTGGCTCATTGCAGCACTTGTATCTGACCTAAAAATCTCCTTAGATGAGATGCATGATATGTTAGGATACTTTGCTAGCTTGTGCATTGACCTTCCTTATGTTTTGCATATGTACCTTAATATGCAAGCAACCATTTTCCAAAGCAAGTCCATGATTTAGACCTCAAATCAAAAATATGGCTGAACCATTGTTTCTAAAATGTTTTCTAGAGTCAAAATGACCTATTACATGCCATGGTTTGGATGTGTAGGTTGAAAATATCAATTTCCAACTTTGGTTTATTTAACTTATGCCTCCATTTTAGGTCATTTTTACCATTTTGAGATACAAGCCTTTTCAACATCTCATAACCTCCTTACTAGCCTTAAAACATAATTTTAAGCAAGTTTGATGTTGAAGATTTTTCCATTTGAAGCTTGGAAATAGGAATTATGGCCTTATGCTTGAAATGACCTATAATCTCCAAATGACCAACATGCCCTTGACTTGTCAAAGCCATAAATTGAGTTCTACAAATCCTATCAAGGACTTCTAGTACTCTCTAGAAATCTAAGAAGATAAGGAACAACATTCATGTTGACCAAAAGTTCATAGGAATCATCCTTCTTGGGCAAACGTTTGATGCAAGTTGGGTAACTTTCAAGGCCCCAGATTCACATACCTCAGATGACCTGTAACTTGTCAAAGTCATAACTTGAGCTCTACAAATCCTATCAAGGACTTCTAGTACTAAAATTAAATCTAAGAACAAGCTCTAAAACATTCATGTTGGGGGTAAGATGAGATGGCAATCACATCTTGAGCTAAACTGCCTTGAAGATAGGGGTCAAACTAGGGGATTTTACACTGTCAAGCTTTAGAAACCCTAGCTTGAAACTTCTCAAACTCTTAAATCATGATGAGTTGACCTTGGAATCATCCTTATAGCATCTCAATGCACCAATCCATGATCACATGGCTCTTGAATTAGGTCTCAACCCTCTCCAAATCATCAGTTGACCTAGGGTTGACCCAGTCAAACCCTAATTATACCACTCATGGCTGAGGCTTCTTAATCTTGCACAATGGCCTCTCTAGGCTTCATGATGGCTTTCAAGACATCTCATAATCTCTCTAAAGGCTTCAAGTCCACATTCATGGCTTCAGAATCATCTGAGGACTCCCCACAACTCTCAAGTTAGGAGGCACACAATCTTGGTTTCAACCACTTTCTCTGAGCATCTTTTAACTTCTCTGACAAAGATATCAACCCTTGAACACTTGAATAACCTTCTTGGCTAGCTTCAAACTCTTGTATAGCTCTTTATTGGTAATCATACCTCTTGATCTCCTGCATACATGTCAATGAAATGCAAATGATAATGCTAATGTGAATGAGAAGAAACACAAGCTAGGTAAAGAAATGTTGGTCAAATTTTAGGGTGCAACACATCCAAAGCAACTTCAATTGATCTTCAATTCATCTAATCAAAGTCCAAGCCAAAAGCTCACCCAAAATAGCCCCACACAAATTGAATAAACCAAGCATCCAAGGGAGAAACCCACAAACATCACACCAATTGCAAAATACCAATAAAATGCTAAAATATATCATAAAATCCTAATTAAATTTCTAAGGGAACCTAATCCTATAACCAATACCCCATATAAATCCCAAGACCTAAATCAAAAACTAAGTCCCCAAACTATGTTTTAAACTACAACTAGTTGCTTTGAAACCCTAATCTAACACTCCTTATGTTCACCAATCAAATTGGCCTAAAATTTAATCATGAAAATATGATAAAATTTCTAAGGGTACATGCTTCTCTAATCTAACTAATCCAACAAGAACCACTCAAAAATTCATCACCAAACTCTCATACAAAATTCATAAAGTAAGCAATAAACCGAAATGCCAAAATAAAAGCAATAAAGCTATAAAATATGCCATGAAAAATAAAATGCATGATATTAATATTTTTTTTTTGTCCTATAAAATTCTAGAGATCCTAAGGAAACCAGGGAAAAAAGTCTCACTCAAAAATGATCATTTTTCAATTTATTATGAATTAAGAACTAACCTAAATAAAACTATGAAAATAAAAGAAAATGATAAATGGGCGTGTCAAATAGCAGGATTATCCAATTATAAACCAGAGTTGGGCCCAGGAGGGGGTGTCATTAGTAAGCGCGTATTAGGCCCAAACCAAACAGAAAATAGAATGGAAAATATGATGAAAAATGGAAAAACTCTGTGGCAAATAGCAAGTGAATCCTGTGTAAAATTCAATTGGGCTCAAGAAGGGTGTGTGATTAGCAAAACTCATACTAAGCCCAAGCCAAGATGTTAAATGAAATGGGGCGTTTTGTTCATATTTCAGACTCCTTCATAAACTCAAATTTAATCGTGGCCCTTGGATGGATGGTTCAGTCAACGGTCAATGCAAATCCTATGGTCAATCCATCATCTTCTTCATTTCAAATTCTGGGAGGGAAAACACAGGACGGTGGCCGGAGGTGGTGCCACCGTCGTCCCCAAATATCACCTCCATGAATATCCATCAAAACTTAAACATGAGTACATCATTCAACTCGTTTTTTCTCACTGAATCCAACCACGACCTCCATTATCATTAAATCTCAACACAACTCAAAACACGACTCCAAGTTCAGAACATGCTCCACATTTAATCATCACCATTCTTAAAATTGACAAGCCTATCATCATATACACGTTACACTGATTAATCCTCACCATCTAAACATGTTTAACTCATCAAGAACTAAGAGAAACGATCCTCAACAGAAATTGCATTGCCCTAGGTTTTGTCTCTAATCACCAATTTTCCCTACCATAATCCAACCTAGCAATGTATATAACCTATCTACACATCCAAATCCTATCAATTTCACCTAAATCGAGCTATGAGTTGAAATTTACAAACCTGTAAAAAGTGGATGAACAGAGATAGAGTTCCTTCAAATTACACTTCAATCTTCTCCAGATATGATCACCAATGTCTTGTGGATCTTCTGTATGCAATGAATTGCTTTGAATCCCTCCCAATCAACAAAACCGATTTTGAGTTGCAAGGTTGAACTTCACTTTGCTCTCTCTCGATTCTTCACAGTTCTTGGCCAAAAAAGCAAATGAATCAGTTATACTCTATATATAGAACATGTTGGAAGGATCAAGAAAGTTCTGGAACACTCCATGTGATAATTTTAATTTCTCATGCATTTGAAAATTTCATCTCATGATAGTCGGGTTCAGCTTAGTTCCACAGCTTGATTTTGATCCAATTTCTCTCCACATGACATATTGAAGTGATTGAGATTGGTTAATGCATTGGTTCTGATCTCATGAAGTGTTTGGCAAGTGTTACTTACATGTGAAGTTACAACATGAAAGTGTGTTCAAATGACCTCAAATGGAGAAATTAACATTGCCATCATCTTTAAAACATCATTTCTGATCAATTTGATATGCCATATGCCTTGTTTTGACCTTAAAACATGAAATCCCATTTTTGACCTTTTAAATGACTTTAAACTCTTCCTTTTTAAGCCATTTTTAGCAACTTTGTGATACAAGTCAATTCAATCCCTAATGACTTCTTACCTGACCTAAAAACATCATTCTAAACACATTTCATGTTGAACACGTTTTCATTTGAGGAGTGGAAGATAGAGATTTTGACACATGTTGAAAAAGGACCTATAATTCAACTTTCCCAAAATACCCCTGGATTGCCAAGATCATAACTTGAGTTACACAAATCTTCTTGAAGACTTATAGTACTCAAATTAAAGCTAAGATCAAGACCTACAACTCTTATGTTGGCCAAGAATCCATTTGAAAACTCCTTGAGGGGAAAAAATTGCTTGGAAGTCAAGTGACTTTCATAGATAAATTTCAGTGTCCTCTGGTGACCTGTAACTTGCAAGAACCATAACTTGAGTTCTACAAATCTTCTTGAAGACTTCTAGTACTCAAATTAAAGGTATTGAGAAGCTATACAAGTTTCATGTTGGCCAAAGATCCATTTGAAACTTGTATTTTGACTTGTGTGGCTTGGAAGTCCAGTGCTTTACAGGGGATTTTACCCTAGGAACCCTTTCTCAAACACCTCCAACCACTTTTGATTCTTTTGAACTTGGTCTTGGCTCATCCACACACATGCTTCAACATATCAATCCATGACTTCCATGACCTAGATCTAGGTCTTGATGCCCTTTCTTGGCCCTCCTTGACCTAGGGTTACCCAGATGAAACCCTACTTGTACACACCTCAACCATGGCTCTTGAACTTGATACAATGACTTGTCTAAGCTTCAATAGGGCCCTCTAGGCATCCTATGAGATCCATACACACCTCACATTCCCATTCCATGCTTCTCATCCCCCTGATGATTCTCAACCTTCCTCAAGATATGAGCAAAATCCACATGTAGGCACTCAAGCTTCTCCAGACTTCAAATCTCTTCTTGATGACTTGAATGAATTCTCAATCTTAGATAACACCTCTTGCTAGGCTCTTCTCTTGATAGATACCTTTGATCCCCTATTGGAGGCATGCTATGATATGATCTGCAAATGATTAGATTGTGTACATGATGTAATTATGCAAATGAAATGCAATGAAACACAAATCAGGCAAGAAAAGGTTGAGTAAATTTTAGGGTGCAACAGCTGCCCCTATTCAAACGGCTTGGACCCGACTGGGTGAAGAGAGAAAGGCTTTCAAATAATCGAGGTACGAGACGGTTGAATACCAAGAAATCCAGAAATTTGCCAACCGCAGAAATAAACTGCACAACTGCTTGGGGAACGACATCCCCCAACTGAACCTGGTTGTTACGGCAACAACTGATTCAACGTCTTATAATAACTCTGATTCCAACATCAACCACCTGTGTAACGCCACAGGTACTGAACACCTCCGTCCACAACTGGACTAATCTTGTCAACACAAGAAGAGAAACAAATTCGTCAAATCACAACTAAACACCAATCGGTCCACGTCAGGACTCACATTTCGTCAACCCGAAGAAATATTGTCCACGTCAGGACTTCACATTCCGTCAACACGGAGAAATCTCGGCTACTCCGCTGGGGATGAGTTGGTCGCCTGCCACCAACACGAGGAGGTCCTATCAATCATAGGAAATAAAATTCGTCGACTTCACTGGGGAAACATTTCTGTCTAATCACAAGAAACTCCATCCGTCTATCCATACGGGAAAATCATCTGTTTAAACACAGGAAACTCCGTTGGTCCCAACCTACAAACGAGTTTGAGGATGACTCTACTGGGGATAATAATATTTCGTCAACACGAAGAAATCACGGCGACTTCATTGGGGATCGAAATCTTCCACCCAATAGGAATTCAATTCAGTCAATCATACTGGACAATAACTCCGCCTTATCTTTGCAGTAGCCGAACCCACTGGGGATACTCTGAAATTAACTGCCAGGCACCTATTTTGACAACAGGCGACAACTCCTGAAATTTTGATTATGAAACCCTGTGACGCTGACGGAACAACAAACTTGAAGAAAATACTCTGATGGCCGGATAAGAGAAACTTCAACAAGCAACTCTGTGGGGGGAAATTTGGCAACAACTTCAAAGTCTACTTATGAAGTTATTCCATGCGGACAAAACTTTTGGACAACAACTCCAACGTCCAATCGTGAAGATGCGGTAATGCTGAAGAACTCCAAAGTCTAATTACGAAATCGTTTGATGTTGATGACAACTCCAAGGTCTAATTATGAAGCAGCGCAATGCTGACGTAACAGCTGCTAGAGAAACTCTGTTGGGGAATCGCTAACGACGACTCCAAAGTCTAATTCTGAAGTCGTGTAACGCTAACGTAACAGCCACTCGAAGAAAACTGTGCCGACCTCCAAAGCCAAATTATGAAGTCTGGAATGCTGACATAACAGCTACGCGAGGAAAACCCGCTAGGGAACTCCTAACAATAACTCCAAAGTCTAGTTATGAAGTTGTTGAATGCTGACAATAACTCCAAGGTCGAATTATGAAGCCGTATAAACTGATAATAACTCAAAGGTCTAATTATGAAGCCATCCACTACTGCTAACAACTTCAAAGTCTAATTATGAAGCAGTGACACCAAGTAACGATTTCAGCCACCTAATCACTGAAATCTCCCTTTAAAAATGCCAACAACAACTTCAAAGTCAAATCATGAAGTCTTATATCACCGATGTAACGAACTTCAAAGTCTAATCATGAAGTCGTGCGATGCTGACATAACAGCAATTCCAGGAACACTCTATTGAACCTCAAAGTCAAATCATGAAGCCCTCTAGACTCCTTCCGAGGAAATTCTAACAACAACTCCAAGGTCTAAATATGAAGCCATTGTAATAGTGATAACGTCTCCAACGTCTAATTATGAAGCATCCCACGCTGACGAACTTCAAAGTCAAACTACGAAGCCGTAACAACAAGTAATGACTTCAACCACCTAATCGCTGAAATCCTCTTTTAAAATGTTGACAACAACTCCAAAGTCAAATCGTGAAGCCTTGACAACAAGTAATGACTTCAACCGTCTAATCGCTGAAATCTCTCTTTTACAACAAATTCAAGTCTATTCATGAAGTCGTTGACTACTGAAAGCGACTTCAAAATTATGAAGCCTGACAATAACTTCAAAGTCAAATTATGAAGCCATGTCATGATGGTAACAAACTTCAAAGTCGAATTACGAAGCCGTAAAATGCTGACATAACAATCTTCAAAGTCTAATTATGAAGCCATAACAGCAAACTGGGGAGAACTCTGCCGGGGCAATCCTAACGTTAACTGCCAGACATTCAACTTGACGACGAGTAATGACTTTAGATGTCTAATCTCTGAAATCTTTTTCTTAAAATGCTGACGTGATAGCAACCCGAGGGAACACTCCACCGGGGGATTTTTGACAACAACTCCAAAGTCCAATTATGAAGCCGCATAAAGAACACTCCGCCGAGGAAGAATGGAAGTTAATCGAACACCTCTGATAAGGGAACATGTCGAGACGAGCAGTATCATCACATATCTTATGCCGCAAATCTGAATATCTGAAAATGATCCTGAACAAGAAGTCCAATTACCTGCAGGGAAGAACACCTGAAAACAAAGAGGTAGTCAACCTGACTTATGCTTCAAAATGCGCATGTTTGAAAGTGGCGTAATGCTCCGTACAGCACGGAAATGCTACGCGTTTGAGTAGATGCAAATATGACGATATATGCAAATGCAAATGCGGGCCCAAGCTGCTGGGGCCACTCTGATAGTGTTGTCTCAACAACATGAATGCTGAGGATAAAGCCAACTCCGTTGGGGAGAACAAGTATCACAAAGTATTCTGGCGAAATAAACGCCAGAAACACAACCAACTCTGTCGAGGAGCTATTAAACATCAATTTCCACTGGGAGGAAAGAACAAACCACCCTGCTGGTGAACAACTTAGCTAGGGAAGAAGCGACACTTCTAGGAAAAGCACACTGTTTGGGCACAGTTTACAAATTCGAAGCCTCGAACTTTGCTGAGGATCAACATCCTGTCGACGTCACGATGACCCGTGGGGAGCAAGAAAACCATCCTTCACGGATATAAACCTTCTGAACCAACAAGCTATTGCGAGAGTCTCCCATGCTGGAGATTGAACGCGTACACCTTCGATTCGCTAAGGAGCGCAACCTCTGCAGGGGGCATTGATTTTGACTTGCTGGGGATATCCTGTGGACAACTTTCCTGAGGACACTCTTCTGGGGAGAATAATCCCTCATTCGGAAAGGGCCAGCAAGATTATGCAAGTGCAAGTTTATCAAAAACATCGGCGTCTTTCACAAACGAAACAGTAGAGAACAAGCATCAAGTACTGAATAACATGTTTTATTGATAACGGGCCTATGAATAGGAAAAGTTTGGTACACTGGATGCAACTCCTGAAAAGAGGAAGTTACGCATAAAGACACATACATATATGCACAAGAAACATAAATAAAATACAAAACAATATTTTTATACATGTCGGCGACGTGGTATGGACAAACACCATGAGCTGATCCTCCTATGACTCGCCTGACTCTGCGCTTTCCCGATACTCGATCTTCGGAAGAGATTGTTTTTGGATAGACGGCCCCAGGTATCTCCCAAACCACTAAGCAATGTTGTATCAAATCCGGACTGCAGTCATTTGCTTTTTCAATCCCTAACTTTTGTGTGAACCGCCCTTTGCGGGTTTTTAATTCACCGGGATACCCTTTTTTGCCGAAGTCGCCCTTTTCAGGTTTTCGACTTCGCGGGTGTACATCTTTTCAATTTTATCCCTAATTTTTTCCCGAACCTTTTATTCATTTTTTATGGTTCGCCAGGATGCCCCATTTTTGCCTGGACTCTCTTTTTACTGTCCAGCGGGTCACTTTCAAGCAAAGTATTTTTTAACTGCGTCCGAATTCACAGGAGACGTAAAGTCTTCACCATCCATGGTGGATAGTAACAAGGCTCCTCCAGAGAAGACTTTCCTGACAATGTAGGGTCCTTCGTAATTAGGAGTCCACTTGCCCCTGTGATCTGTTTGTGGTGGGAGAATCTTTTTCAAAACAAGATCGCCCGTCTGAAAGCTTCGAAGACATACCTTCTTGTCGTAAGCTTTCTTCATCCGGCTCTGATATAACCGACCGTATGCTAGAGAAGCCAGTCTCTTCTCATCCATTAAACTGAGCTGATTCAGTCTATCTTTAATCCATTCTGCCTCGTCAAGTTGGACATCACATAAAACCCTCAGGGAAGGAATCCAAACCTCCAATGGTAACACTGCTTCCATTCCGTATACTAATGAAAAAGGGGTTTCCCTGGTTGATGTGCGTACCGTCGTACGATAACTGTGCAAAGCGAAAGGTAGCATCTCGTGCCAGTCCTTATACGTCACAACCATCTTCTGAACAATATTCTTTATGTTCTGATTGGCCGCTTCGACAGCGCCATTCATCTTGGGCCGGTAAGGAGAAGAGTTGTGATGCTCAATCTTGAAATTCTGACACAGCTCTTTCATCATTTTATTATTCAAATTTGAACCGTTGTCGGTGATAATCCGCTCAGGGATTCCATATCTGCAGATAATATCTCGTTTGATAAATCTGGCGACCACTTGTTTGGTGACATTAGCATATGATGCTGCTTCCACCCATTTAGTGAAGTAATCGATTGCCACCAAAATGAACGGTGTCCGTTGGATGTCGTAGGCTCAATCTTGCCAATCATATCAATTCCCCACATCGAGAAAGGCCACGGTGATGACATCACATTCAGAGGATTTGGAGGCACATGGATTTTGTCCGTATAGATCTGGCATTTATGACACCTCTTTGCGAACTTGAAACAGTCTGTTTCCATAGTTAGCCAATAATAACCTGCCCGCAGCAGTTTTCTCGTCATAGCATGCCCACCAGCATGTGTACCAAATGTACCCTCATGTATCTCTTCCATGAGCAACTTCGCCTCTTTCTCATCTACACAGCGTAGCAACACCAAGTCGTGGTTTCTTTTGTATAGGGCACCGTCCGGGTTCAAATAGAAATTGCCAGCCAATCTCTTGAGAGTCTTCTGATCTCGACTGGATGCCCCAGCCGGGTACTCCTTGTTCTTCGGGAAATTCTGGATGTCAAAGTACCAGGGTTTACCATCGGGAGCCTCGTCAATGGCAAATATGAATGCAGGCCTATCAAGCCGAGAGATAACAATTCGGGGAGCCTCGTTCCAGAAGTTAACTTTATACATTGAAGATAATGTCATCAGGGCGTCAGCCATTTGATTTTCTGCTCTTGGTACGTGATGCAATTCCACCTTGTCAAAGAAAGACAACAATCTTCTTGCATAATTCATATAGGGTATCAAATTGGACTGACGTGTCTCCCATTCTCCTTTAATCTGATTCACCACTAGAGCTGAGTCTCCGTATATGTCCAGATGTTTGATTCGCAAATCAATAGCTTCCTCTAGACCCATGATGCAAGCCTCGTATTCAGCCTTATTATTGGTAACGGGAAAAGTCAATCGGGCAGTAAAGGGGATGTGTGACCCCTGAGGAGTGGTGACAATTGCACCTATTCCGCTACCATAAGAATTTACAACTCCGTCAAATATCAACTGCCATTTGGAACCCAACTCTGGTCCTTCGTCCGGCAACGGTTCTTCACAATCCTTCATTTTTAGGTACATGATATCCTCGTCAGGAAAATCAAACCCCATCGATTGGTAGTCCTCAACAGGCTGCTCCGCAAGGTACTCTGATAGAACGCTACCTTTAATAGCCTTTTGCGAGACATATTGGATATCGTATTCTGTTAACACCATCTGCCATCAGGAAATTCTTCCGGAGAGTGCTTGCTTCTCAAACACATATTTGATTGGATCCATCTTTGAAATTAGCATGGTTGTATGATTCAGCATGTATTGCCTCAAACGTTTGGCGGCCCAGGCTAGCGCGCAACACGTTTTCTCGAGCATTGAGTATCTAGACTCACAGTCAGTAAAATTCTTACTCAAATAGTAGATCGCATGCTCTTTACGTCCGGTCTTGTCGTGTTGACCGAGAACACAACCCATACTTTCCTCAAGAACCGTCAAATACATAATCAAAGGTCTCCCGGCCACTAGGGGTATCAAAACAGGAGGTTCCTGCAAGTATTCTTTTATCTTGTCGAACGCCTATTGACAATCTTCATTCCAGGTCACATCCTGATTCTTTTTCAACAATTTGAATAACGGCTCGCATGTCGCAGTTAGGTGAGATATGAACCGGGCGATATAGTTCAACCTCCCTAAAAACCCACGCACTTCTTTTTCTGTTTTAGGCGTCGACATTTCTTGTATTGCTTTTATCTTCGCAGGATCAACCTCTATCCCCTTTTGGCTCACAATAAACCCCAGCAGTTTACCCGATCTCACCCCGAAGGTGCACTTGTTAGGGTTCAGTCTCAACCTGAACTTCCTAAGTCTTTTGAATAATTTCAGCAGATTAACCAAATGCTCCTCCTCCGTCTGGGATTTGGCAATCATATCATCAACATAAACCTCGATCTCTTTATGCATCATGTCATGAAAAAGAGTCGTCATAGCACGTTGATATGTTGCCCCAGCATTCTTCAGTCCGAAGGGCATCACTTTGTAACAAAATGTTCCCCAGGGAGTAATGAAGGTAGTTTTCTCCATATCTTCTGGCGCCATTTTGATCTGATTATAGCCCGAGAAGCCGTCCATGAAGGAGAATACAGAGAACTGAGCAGTGTTGTCAACCAGCACATCAATGTGAGGAAGTGGAAAGTCGTCTTTTGGGCTCGCCCTATTCAAATCACGGTAGTCTACACACATTCGCACTTTACCGTCTTTCTTCGGTACTGGTAATATATTAGCGACCCATGACGGATAAGTTGTAACGGCTAGGAAACCAACATCCCACTGTTTTTGAACTTCCTTCTTGATTTTTACAGCCATGTCTGGTCTGGTTCTTCTGAGTTTTTGCTTAACAGGCGGACATTCCTCTCGCAACGGCAGACGGTGCACAACCATGTCCGTATCCAACCCAGGCATATCCTCGTATGACCAAGCAAATATATCACCATACTCTCGCAGTATCTCAATCAGCCTTTGCTTGATGTCGCTCTGCAGCGCAGCCCCTATACGGATATTTCTCACAACTTCTTGTGACCCCAAGTTGATAATCTCAATTTCCTCCTGATGAGGCATAATGATTCTCTCTTCCTGTCTCAACAAACGAGTCAGCTCCTCTGGCAGGTCGTTATCCTCAACAATCTCTTCCTCTACTTAGAATACCGGGTGCTCGAAGTCGAAACTAGTCATAGGCGGTTCGTATGAGATGTCATTTGAAATATTAGTCCTGCAAAGGAAATGGTTAAACGCTTCAACACGCAAACAAAGCAAATAACCACGTTGCTATTTATTGTTAAAGTAAAACAAGAAAAACAGGGATCACAATATTTGAATATGAAAAAACGCCTTTATTTCATGATTAAAATAGTGCAATACACATAATCAAGCAGCCCTAATGTAGCATCACCATGCCCCGGGTAGGACATAGGATTATTCAACAATCGATAAAACAAATCATTACTATTTAAAAGTCACTGGGACAGTTTCCCGGATGGACCAGTTGCAGAGACTTTGTCCTGGCACGCTTGGCTTGATCCACGCGTCCATATCGCAGTCGCTATCCCCGTCCTCAGCATCGGAAATAGCGTTGACAGTCTCAAAGCACACCCCGCTTGGCGTAATCGTGACCGGTCCCTTGACCCTGAGCGCCCCTGAAGATGACGCTGACGACGCCGGTCGATACCCTAGCCCAAACTTGTCATTCTTCACGGGAATCTCCAGTACCTGCCCCCAGCCCTTAGTCTCACCAGTCTGCACTAAAGCCTGAGCCTCTTTGTACGATGACACTGCCACGTCTGACATTTTGCCGGAACCCTGAGCTTTGTCTTTAATTCGCAACCCTTTGAATGCTTGACAAGGTGTCTCGTGTATTTCTCCGTCGACCTCCACATATCTGAATGATGACAGGTGACTGACCAAAATGTCCTCCTCCCCGCAAACGGTAACAACACTATCACCCACCATGTACTTCAACTTCTGATGCAATATGGACGTTACGGCCCCTGCAGCGTGGATCCATGGGCGTCCAAGGAGGCAGCTATAAGCTGGATGGATATCCATGATGTAGAATTCGGTGTCAAAAATCTCTGGCCCCACCTGCAGCGGTAATGTTATTGACCCAAACACCGATCTTTTCGTCCCGTCAAACGCCCTCACAACCAAATCGCTGGGCGTGCAAATAATTCCATGTATGTCTAATTTCATCATGGCTTTCTTTGGAAATACATTCAACGACGATCCAGTATCCACCAATACATGCGACATTACGGTGCCCCGGCATTCCACCGATATATGCAAGGCCATGTTGTGCTCTCGACCCTTAGGTGTTAGGTCAAAATCTGTGAAACCCAGGCTATGTCCAGCATTGACATGTGCGATTACCCCCTCTAACTGATTTACATAGACTTCTTGGGGTACGAACGACGTATCCAATATCTTCAGCAGAGCGTTCCGGTGGGCCTCGGAACATAACAACAACGACAAAATGGAAATCTTCGACGGCGTCTGCTGTAGGTGTTCAACAATCTTGTAGTCGCTCTTGCAGATCAGTCTCATGAACTCCTCTACGTCCTTGAGCGACGTATCCTTTTCTTTCGACTGAGAAGGTCCGCTTTCACTTACTTTGGCTTTACCTTTGGCCAACCTCTCTGCTTCTACTTCAGGTGAGGTAAAGATCCTTCCGCTACGGGTCATGCCCCCCGTACCAACAACATTGTCAACAGCTCCTGCTGGCTGGCTATTCATCACAATCTTTTCATCGTTGCAATATGCTTCTAAACCGTACGTCCACGGGACAACTTTCGTACTTTCAAAGGGAACAGGCCCTGCTTTGGTGATCGTAATAGTTGGCCGCTGGACGGGCGCCACTATCGTTATAGTCTTCCTCGGGATCGTCACTGTTGCAATATCATTCTGCTTATCACATACTGCCTCCACAGGCTTCTCAACCGCAGTTCAATCAAATCGCAAGGTCCCTTCGTTGATCATGGCCTGAATGCCCCGCTTCAACTCAGTACAACCCTCAGGCTTGGTCCAACACTCTAAACAGTATTCATCACAACCCGGAAATACTCCCCCTATGAGCAACCTGCTTTTCACTTCGCTCAATGGCGTCTTCAACTCGTTAACATCCAACACCAAGTTCAAATTTTCTTCTGTTAAGATGGCATTTTCCCCATGATTAGGCATAGGCTGTTGTACAATATTGGGCCCCACCTGGCCAAAGTTGATGGCTTTACTGTCCAACAAGTCTTGAACTTTATGCTTGAAAGCATGACAAGATTCTATATCGTGCCCGGGCGCCCCGGAATGGAATTCGCACCGCTTATTAGCATCATACCCCCTAGGAAGTACCGGCCCTGTAGGTGGTTCCAGTGTTCTTTTCTCGACCAAATTCAACCCCAGCAATGTCTGAAGAAGCTCTGCATATGTCGACGGAGGCTTATCGAATACCCTCCTCGGCTTTACATTCTGAAACCTTCCCTAACCCAGATTCTGCCTTTGCTGCTGCTGTGGTTGTTGTTGCTGTGGTTGCTGAGGAATTAGAATAGTAACACTGGCTATCTGTTGAGGTTGAATGTACTGATTTCTACCTCTTCCCCGGCCTCTGCCACCAAACACGGCACTGGTATCACCTTGTCGTCTTCCACCGAACGCTTTTCTCGCACCCCCAGCTGAAGTAGATTCACCTGCTTGAATCTTTCCAATTTTAATTCTGTTTTCGATCCTTTCTCCCATAAGGATCATATCGGAGAAACTACCCATCGAAACATTGAGTAACTTGTCATAGTACATTCCTGTAAACGTCCCCCACAAACATGTTATTCATCTCCCTTTCAACCAAAGGAGGGTGCACTCGAGCTGCCATATCGCGCCACCGCTGCGCGTACTCTTTGAAACTTTCACCATTTTTCTGCGACAAACTCTACAACTGAACTCTGTTTGGTGCCAAATCACTGTTGTATTTGTAATGCATAACGAAAGCATTAGCCAACTGCTTCCAGCTTCTAAGCTGAGTGGGCTTCATCCCCATGTACCATTCCAATGATGGTCCAGATAAGCTATCCTGAAAGAAATGCATGAGCATCCTTTCATCATTGGAATATGTAGACATCCTTCTATAATAAGAACGTACATGGACCTTTGAGCAGGTGTCTCCTTTGTATTTGTCAAATGTTGGAGCCTTGAATTTCAACGGCACCCTCAGCCCTGGTACCAACCCCATAGTAGTCATATCTAACCCAGCGGAGTTCTGGTCAACTACACCTTTCATCTGCTCTTCTAGCATTCTGATCCTCTGAACAGGGTCAATAGGGCCTTCGGGTCCCATACCTCTTCCTGAAAAAGTGTCCTCCTGTTGATCCACATTCCAGTCATTGCCATACCCCTCGTAACCCACGTTACGGCCAAATCCTTGCTGAATGAACATAGGACCCTGTCCTTGGTTGCCGAACCCTAGATTGACCCCAGCAGGTCCAAAACCATTGTTGAAAGGAAATGCTCCAGCACCGTTGACATTCACATTACTGAATCCACCATTACCGTAGCCATACCCCTGATTGTTGTCGTAACCGTCATTTCCAAAGCCTTGATTGTTGACCCCGAAATTCCCGTCCTGATTGACATTGCCATACCCATTATTTTCGAATCTAACATGGTCAACGAATCCTTGATCAGCATCCGCAGTGTTGCCTTTGTTGTTAACAACATGCCCATCACCACCATTTCCAGTATTGCCATTACCAGCGCCAGCACCTGCACCAGTACCAGTGTTTCCGTTGACAGTCACAATAGGTGGAGTGACAACTGCCGGTATCTCATCCTCCCGGCGAGGAGTTTCAACAGAAATGTGGTCAGTGTTGCCATTTCCGTTTTCCCGCGTCAGCAGCGACTGCACCAAGGTCTGAAGATTCTCCCGACCCTTAGCCATGCTTTCCATAGCTTGCATGAACAAAGTCAACTTCTCACGGATTTCCTGCATCTCGACCTGAACTTGATCCATTACCTTCTTGCAGTTGTTTCTGGTTGAATAGCGGTGGACTCTTTGGTCGTCAATCCTGAAAAACCTGAGAGATGCAGGAAATGAGATACAGATTCAACAAGTAACTGGCAATGCAAAATGAATATGCAGATGCAATATGTGTCTGTGCGTTAGGGAGATCAACCCCTGATTCTACTGTCAAAGTGCCAGTGTCGTGACAGTGATAGTGATAAGGAGTTTGGATCCATTCATGGAAAAACATCTCATATATTGTTGCGAAGAGCCCATCAAGTCAGAAATACAATATCACTGAGTGTACGATAACAAGAAGACATGACCTCAACCAACAATCTTGGTGATGGCCAGCACAATGCAAATAAAGCACATACAACAGTACATAAGGTAATCAAGTGCGACCATATGCCTGATACTCCTCTAACAATATCTTAGTCTTGGGGTGATTCGGCTGAGAAAGCAATCCTTCAACGAGCGAGTCTCTTTGCCTGATAACACGTTGGAGATCCCCAATGGATTCCTCCCAAACACCTTCTCCAAAGCAATCTTCTAGCTTCCGCTTCTGGGACGCAGACTCTTTCTTGCGCTTGATAACTTTGTTTAAGGCATTCTGGACATCATATCTCTGCATAAACTCTTCTTCAAACTTCTTCTGGCTAGCTTTCAACTGACCTTCCAGCTCAGAGACCTGCAGCTTTAGTTTGTCTTCTCTTTCCTTATTGCCGGTCAGCGTGGCGTTCCAGGTTTTGTTGAATGCGGAGATCTCCTGGTAGGCTACATCAAGTGCTTTCTTCTTGGACTCCAGCATATCATGGGAGCTCTTGAAATCTATCCCCAAGCGTTCACGCTTCTTTCGCTGTTCAGTCAGTTGTGTGCCTAGGTGGTTCACCAGCTCTATTTGTTGCTTGAAGGAATATACGGCTTCATTCCTTTCGCTCCTGAGTTGCACTAGCTCTTCTTCCAATTTCTCGTTGGCTTTCATCAGCTCCTCTTTCTCCTTCACAACCTGTTCATATCTCTCAATAGGCACAGTAATTGGCTCCTCAATCACGGGGGGAGTAGGAGGTAATACTGCAGGAAACGGCATCAGCGCCTGCTTTGCCCTATCTTGAATCCAGACCTTATACGGAGGATAGGCTTGACAATCATTCTTACCCAACAACGGCTTACCCCTTTTGTTGATATTTTTCCAAGCATGCCGAATCCTGGACAATAATTCTCCACTTAGATCACCCGTGAAGTACAGAGATTCCTGTACTTCCTCCTCTTTTGGCGGGCTTTTCAAAGCATAACCGAATTGCCTGATTAACAATGATGGATTGTAGTTAATGCACCCTTTCCTCCCAATCATAGGAACGTTAGGATATCCGGCGCAACTGTAAATAATCTCAGATCCTAGTAGATCTTTATTAAACCAGACAACTTCTTCTAAAGAAAGTCCCATCAGATGCTCAGACCAATCCACCGTATCTGCAGACTCAGCAAAGATGCCCTTCTTGGGCAAGTGACTATCAAACCACCTATATAACAAAGGCACACAGCAAGAGACGTTCTTGCCCCTCCTATTCTCATTCTTATAATGCAGTGAGTGATAGAAATCCCCAACCAGAGTAGGCACAGGATTTTCTTGAAGCAAATATATGGAATGCATCCAGATCAACGAAATCAGGCATGTTCGGGAACAGTACAATGCCATAGATACACAAAGCAAGAATAGCATTAAACACAATCCAACATCCACTCTTGGCGTACTCTTGTGCTTTCCCAACTAAGAACTTGAGAGGAAAACCAGACACTCCATTCCACGAGGTTAACAACAACTCTGAGGGGTCTAAATGCAAAGCAATAGCCAATTCCTCCAGCTTGGGCTCAACACCCATACGAATGAAGGGTACCATGTTCTGAATAGTCAACTCCAAGATCTCAACATAGTCCTCCATGGTCGGAGCCAAAATGAAGTCAGGGAAAGTAAAACACCTCAGCGAGGGATCATAGAACTACATCAGCGCGTACAATCCGTTCCACTCATACATGGATGGTTTATAAACCAATCTAAGCAGTTTCCCATAACTCTTCCTGAGGCTTCTCTTCACATCATCATCAGCTAGAGACATCAAACCAAGCAGAGGAGAAACATCTGGAGTAGGCAACTTGTATGCCACAGTCTTCTTCAAAGTACCCATAATATCAGCAGACAGAAATCCCGGCAACTAGGATCAGAGGTATGAAAATGCACCTGCAGTACAGACACACGTTAATGATATGCAAAATGATTATGCAACAATGCAATATACAAACATGCAACAGGGATCAAGTGATATATTGCTGAAGAGATCCATCCACAATATCTGTCTCAACAGACCCACAATACTGCTCAAACCTGGTCTCAACAGACCCATAATAATGCTCCACTTTGATCTCAAGACCTATAACAAAGCTCCAACCTGGTCTCAACAGACCTATAACACTGTCCTGATGAAGAACCCCAAGTAACCACGCATATTGATCCAATATTAAGAAAACCGGGTAGTCTGGAGGTCAGGTTTCCTGCATGCCCCAATCCCTCTCACAGGTAGGTGTCCTATCAACTGACACAAGGTACGGCATCCTATGCGGTCGTCGGCGTCACAGACTTTCAAGACTGATGATACGATACCCAAAAGGTGTGACATCATCATGTCCTGAAGAGGCCTCACTTAGCCAACTTCTAATTGATTGGTCCCCGGAGTCGACAATCCAACTAACCAACAACCCCTCAACCCAAAGGGTTGAAAAAGAAGTCAACCAGAAGAACCTCGTCCGAGCGTGGATTTTGTGGGACACTAGTACATGCAAAGCATGCACGCGCCCACTACTTTCCACAACTAATTCTAGATGCACTCAAGCCCAGGTCCAGCTTATCTCTCAATCTGACCCCCTACCCAGCATAACAACAATAATATAATGCTGAAAGTAAATACGGAAAAGTAAATCCATACAAAACCCACGACGGGAAAACAAGCGCTAGGATTGACTCGCGTAGGGAACCGTTGGAGTCCCCAGCAGAGTCGCCAGCTGTCGCTACTGCGAAAATCGGCGCCGGCTATGACAGGAGAGTCGCCACCGTGCGTTATTTATCCCAAAGGAGGGAAAGGAAACGCTCAGAGTAAACCTGACACAAAATGGGAAAGGAATGGTCGTCGCAACCAAATCTTGGATTCGGGAGTCGATTATGCAAGGGGAAGGTATTAGCACCCCTCACATCCATCGTACTCGACGGGATCCACACTTGTTTTCTGGTACGGATTGTTATTCTATCTACTATAAAGGTCAAGGGTTAAAAAGAAAAGAAAATGAAAATGACTCGGCAAAGTATCGCACTTTATGCCTACGTATTCCCGTCTGGAACGAGAAATCAGAGTCAACGTAGTTCGCCTACCTACTGGAAAGGAGGGGAAGGTTGCTCTCTAGGATATGGCATCCTATGCCTACGTACTTTCATACAGCATGAAAGATCAGAGCAAACGTAGTTCGGGCTACGGAAGACACAAGCTTGTCTGACTGGTTTTTTTTATTACCTTATGAAAGGGTTCTTCTTGATTAAGAGTCCAAGCGGACAAAAATGACACTTTGATGTTTGTTTTGAATCTTTTACGAAAGAAGTGTTTTTTAGTTTGTTTGCAATCTCTGACGCACTAGAGACTATGATTTGAGAGTGACTACGTCACGTGTCACCCAAAGGGTGCCACACTAAGCAGCCAGATTACTGGAAATAAGCTCTCCATCAACCCTTTCTCAAATAGCTTAAGGCTTGTAACGTACGACATCGATTAACCTTATTACTGTATTTTTGAGTTGTTCTGAGATAAGAAGAGAAAGAAGCTCTAAAAAGCCTAGGGTTGAAAAGGGAATAAAAACTAACCTAATGTTGTCATGCATGGATAAGAATCCTAATGTCTGTCATAATTCCCTCCTGCACAGAGGAAATCAGAGATCCTAGGGGATAAATAGAAAAGAAAGCAAGCAAATACAGTAAAATGCATGCAATGCAACGATACAAGCGAGGCAAGGGAGTCCCACTCAACCTCGAACCTGGGAAAACAACAGGCAAAGTGAATCAACATTCACTTCAAACCTAGGGGGCAAGCTGCACAAGCCAAAAAAACAATACAGAAAGCAAAACCCCAAAGCAGAGGAGGCAGCCCAAGCAGCAGCACCAAACTCCTAGAGCAAACAGCAGCTCTGACAGCAACAACTTTCATCTTCAAATTTCAATAAACTTCAATCTCCAACTTCTAGGGAAGAGAAATCATACTTCAAATAAGGCTCCCCAATACCTAAACAGTTAAGCTCCACAGCTACAGAAAATTCCAGCTCAAAAGCAACAGTAAACCCTAGCTTCAATCCTCCAGCAAGCTCCTGTTAGCAAAGTTGACAGTAACACAACTCCATCTTCAAGCAAACCTCATGAAAGGCATCTTCAACATCTTAGATCTTCATCCCCAAGCTCTAGCAAGCTTCACCAAGAAAGATTTGTTATTGGGATCAAGTTATAATGAATGGGAATCAGTGAAAACCAAAGGAAATCACTAGAAACCATCATTTGCAAAGAAGGGTATCCTCAAAAGTTCTACTCTTTAAGGCATACCAATCATCCCTCCAAGGGAGAGATGGGCTTCCTTAAGAGGACTTTGAATCATAGGATAGGATGGAAGCAAACAAAGCATTCCATGTTTGAGGCAAGAAATAAACTAAGTCTAAAAAGCTCTTCCTAAAACCCTAGTTTTCCTAAGCTTCTGACAAGCATTCCAATCAAATGGGAAGTCTTCAACTCCAAGCTTCTTCAAGCCATCCAAAGCAACTTCAATTTACCTTCAATTCATCCAAGCAAAGTCCAAGCCAAAAGCTCACCCAAAATAGCCCCACACAAATTGAATAAACCAAGCATCCAAGGGAGAAACCCACAAACATCACACCAATTGCAAAATACCAATAAAATGCTAAAATATATCATAAAATCCTAATTAAATTTCTAAGGGAACATAATCCTATAACCAATACCCCATATAAATCCCAAGACCTAAATCAAACACTAAGTCCCCAAACTATGTTTTAAACTACAACTAGTTGCTTTGAAACCCTAATCTAACACTCCTTATGTTCACCACTCAAATTGGCCTAAAATTTAATCACGAAAATATGATAAAATTTCTATGGGTACATGCTTCTCTAATATAACTAATCCAACAAGAACCACTCAAAAATTCCTCACCAAACTCTCATACAAAATTCAAAAAGTAAGCAATAAACCAAAATGCCAAAATAAAAGCAATAAAGCTATAGAATATGCCATTAAAAATAAAATGCATGATATTAATTTTTTTTTGTCCTATAAAATTCTAGAGATCTTAAGGAAACCAGGGAAAAAAGTCTCACTCAAAAATGATCATTTTTCAATTTATTATGAATTAAGAACTAACCTAAATAAAACTATGAAAATAAAAGAAAATGATAAATGGGCGTGTCAAATAGCAGGATTATCCAATTATAAACCAGAGTGGGGCCCAGGAGGGGGTGTCATTAGTAAGCGCATATTAGGCCCAAACCAAACAGAAAATAGAATGGAAAATATGATGAAAAATGGAAAAACTATGTGGCAAATAGCAAGTGAATCCTGTGTAAAATTCAATTGGGCTCAAGAAGGGTGTGTGATTAGCAAAACTCATACTAAGCCCAAGCCAAGATGTTAAATGAAATGGGGCGTTTTGTTCATATTTCAGACTCCTTCATAAACTCAAATTTAATCGTGGCCCTTGGATGGATGGTTCAGTCAACGGTCAATGCAAATCCTATGGTCAATCCATCATCTTCTTCATTTCAAATTCTGGGAGGGAAAACACAGGACGGTGGCCGGAGGTGGTGCCACCGTCGTCCCCAAATATCACCTCCATGAATATCCATCAAAACTTAAACATGAGTACATCATCCAACTCGTTTTTTCTCACTGAATCCAACCACGACCTCCATTATCATTGAATCTCAACACAACTCAAAACACGACTCCAAGTTCAGAACATGCTCCACATTCAATCATCACCATTCTTAAAATTGACAAGCCTATCATCATCTACACGTTACACTGATTAATCCTCACCATCTAAACATGTTTAACTCATCAAGAACTCAGAGAAACGATCCTCAACAGAAATTGCATCGCCCTAGGTTTTGTCTCTAATCACCAATTTTCCCTACCAGAATCCAACCTAGCAATGTATATAACCTATCTACACATCCAAATCCTATCAATTTCACCTAAATCGAGCTATGAGTTGAAATTTACAAACCTGTAAAAAGTGGATGAACAGAGATAGAATTCCTTCAAATTACACTTCAATCTTCTCCAAATATGATCACCAATGTCTTGTGGATCTTCTGTATGCAATGAATTGCTTTGAATCCCTCCCAATCAACAAAACTGATTTTGAGTTGCAAGGTTGAACTTCACTTTGCTCTCTCTCGATTCTTCACAGTTCTTGGCCAAAAAAGCAACTGAATCAGTTATACTCTATATATAGAACATGTTGGAAGGATCAAGAAAGTTCTGGAACACTCCATGTGATAATTTCAATTTCTCATGCATTTGAAAATTTCATCTCATAACAGTCGGGTTCAGCTTAGTTCCACAGCTTGATTTTGATCCAATTTCTCTCCACATGACATATTGAAGTGATTGAGATTGGTTAATGCGTTGGTTCTGATCTCATGAAGTGTTTGGCAAGTGTTACTTACATGTGAAGTTACAACATGAAAGTGTGTTCAAATGACCTCAAATGGAGAAATTAACATTGCCATCATCTTTAAAACATCATTTCTGATTAATTTGATATGCCATTTGCCTTGTTTTGACCTTAAAACATGAAATCCCATTTTTGACCTTTTAAATGACTTTAAACTCTTCCTTTTTAAGCCATTTTTAGAAACTTTGTGATACAAGTCAATTCAGTCCCTCATGACTTCTTACCTGACTTAAAAACATCATTCTAAACACATTTCATGTTGAACACTTTTTCATTTGAGGAGTGGAAGATAGAGATTTTGACACATGTTGAAAAAGGACCTATAATTCAACTTTCCCAAAATACCCCTGGATTGCCAAGATCATAACTTGAGTTTCACAAATCTTCTTGAAGACTTATAGTACTAAAATTAAAGCTAAGATCAAGACCTACAACTCTTATGTTGGCCAAGAATCCATTTGAAAACTCCTTGAGGGGAAAAAATTGCTTGGAAGTCAAGTGACTTTCATAGATAAATTTCAGTGTCCTCTAGTGACCTGTAACTTGCAAGAACCATAACTTGAGTTCTACAAATCTTCTTGAAGACTTCTAGTACTCAAATTAAAGGTATTGAGAAGCTCTACAAGTTTCATGTTGGCCAAAGGTCCATATGAAACTTGTATTTTGACTTGTGTGGCTTGGAAGTCCAGTGCTTTACAGGGGATTTTACCCTAGGAACCCTGTCTCAAACACCTCCAACCACTTTTGATTCTTTTGAACTTGGTCTTGGCTCATCCACACACATGATTAAACATATCAATACATGAATTCCATGACCTAGAGCTAGGTCTTGATGCCCTTTCTTGGCCCTCCTTGACCTAGGATTACCCAGATGAAACCCTACTTGTACACACCTTAACCATGGCTCTTGAACTTGATACAATGACTTGTCTAAGCTTCAATAGGGCCCTCTAGGCATCCTATGAGATCCATACACACCTCACATTCCCATTCCATGCTTCTCATCCCCCTGATGATTCTCAACCTTCCTCAAGATAGGAGCAAAATCCACATGTAGGCACTCAAGCTTCTCCAGACTTCAAATCTCTTCTTGATGACTTGAATGACTTCTCAATCTTAGATAACACCTCTTGCTAGGCTCTTATCTTGATAGATACCTTTGATCCCCTGTTGGAGGCATGCTATGCTATGATATGCAAATGATTAGACTGTGTACATGATGTAACTATGCAAATGAAATGCAATGAAACACAAATCAGGCAAGAAAAGGTTGAGTAAATTTTAGGGTGCAACAATAAGTCTATGCTACGGAAGTGTTCAAATCATGGCTTTGATGAACTTACACAAATTCACATCTTCTGCAATGGATTACAACCACAAACAAAGCTTCTACTAGATGCAACTACCGGTGGCTCGTTATTATCTAAAAGTGCAGAAGAGGCAGTATCTATCATTAACGGTATGCCTCTCAACAATCATCAAGTTCAGTATAATAGAGGCACTGCACAAAGAAAACCAGGACTACTAGAGATGGGAACAAACGATGCAATACTCACAAAAAGCAAAATTTTCACTCAAATGGTGGAAGAATTAACTAAGTAGCTATCCAAACTTCCATAACAGCTAAAGGAAATGCACGGTTCGGTCAACAAAACACAACAAGTAGCAATGTGTGAACTATGCATAGGTGACCATCCAACAGGTTTTTGCCCCCCAATGAATGAAGAGGTAAATTATATGGGTAACCAATAAAGATCGGCACCATACCAAGGGAATCCAAACTATCAACGCGGAAATACCAATAGTTATGGACAAGGCTGGAGACAAGAAGCTGGAACTTCAAACAGAACCAACCAATATCAAAATTTTAACCAACAGTCGTAACACACAAATCAGACAGACAAAACCCCCAAACTCGAAGAAACCTTGAACCAATTCATGCAACTATCCATCACAAATTAGAAAAATATTGATGCCTGAATAAGGAACTTGGAAACACAGGTTGGACAAATCGCAAAACAACTAGCAGATCAACAAGAAGGAACCTTCACCGCCACTCCGCAACCAAATCCAAAAGAACACTGTAAAGCAATAATGACATGAAGTGGTAAGGTAATCAACCCAGTAGCAGGAAATGATGATCAATAGAAAAAAATTCCTTGTAGAGAAGAAAAAATGGAGGGGGAAGAAGAAAAACAAGAAGTTGAAAAGAAAACAAGTGAAGGCGATAAACGGAGAAAACGAAAAGAAGATAAAACGATCACTCCACCAGCACAAAATTTACCATACCCTCATGCCCCAACCAAAAAGGATAAGGAAAGGCAATACGCTCTATTTCTAGATATCTTCAAAGGACTGCAAATAACCAATCTCTTTGTGGAAGCACTTAATCAAATGCCTACGTATGCACGATTTATGAAAGAAATTCTCACCAAAAGAGAAGAATTTATGATGAAGAAACAATTCATCTTGATGCAAGATACATTGCAATCATCCAACGAACACTTTCTTAAAAATAAAAAGACCCGGGGAGAGTTAGATTACCAGTAGCAATCGGAAACGTCAACGTAGGACGAACACTAATCCATTTAGGGTCAAGCATCAATGTCGTTCCGCTATCAGTAATATGCAGAATTGGTGACTTGGAAATGAAGAATACTAGGATGATGTTACAATTGGTCGACAAGTCAGTCACAAAACCATTCGGTATTATAGAAGACGTATTGGTCTAGGTAGACAAATTCCTTTTCCCTATTGATTTTGTTATCATGGATATAGAGGAAGATGATGATGCACCATTAATCTTGGGGCGTCCGTTCATGAAAACCGCCCGAATGATGATTGATATTGATGACGGATTAATGAAAGTACAAGTTCAAGATGAGGAAGTTACTTTCAATCTCTTCGATGCCATAAAACATTAAAAGGATAAGGGAGCTTGTTTTCAAGTGGATGTCATTGAAAAAGAAATACTTGAAGTTCAAAAACAAGCACATTTGACAACACCATTAGAAAGAACCCTCATGGATGTGCACAACATTCTTGATCTAAAAGAAGAAAAAGAACTCGAGGAATGCTTACAAGAGTTGGATTCCTCAAAAGAAATAACAGCAAAAGAAGCAAGGCTTGAAGAAGTGAAAGAAGGCTAAGAGGAACAAAGCACCAAATTAGAATTGAAACTGTTACCAAATCACTTGAAATATATATTCCTCGACAAGGAATGTAAAAAACCAGTAATAATCAGCAAGGCTCTTGCCATCCATGAGGAAAGGAAGCTTATTCAAGTTCTCCAAGAAAATCAAGATGCAATTGGTTGGGTACTTTCAGATTTGAAGGGCATCAGTCCATCATATTGTATGCATAGCATTATGATGGAAGAGAATTTTAAACCAGTCGCTCAACCACAGTGGCGATTGAATCCAACAATGAAAGATGTTACGCGGAAGGAAGTAGTCAAGTTGATAGAAGAAGTAATGATATATCCAATTTTAGATAGCCTTTGGGTAAGTCTCGTGCAAGTAGTACCAAAAAAGGGAGGTATGATTGTAATAACAAATGAGAAAAATGAGTTGATACCAACATGAACAGTCACAAGATGGCGTATGTGTATTGATTATAGGAGACTCAACTAGACAACAAGGAAAGATCACTTTCCACTTCCATTCATGGACCAGATGTTAGAAAGGCTATCATGACAACAATTTTATTGCTTTTTAGACGGTTATTCAGGATATAATCAAATCACGGTGAACCCCGAAGATCATGAAAAAACTGCCTTCACTTGCCCCTTTGGTGTATTTGCATATAGAAGAATGCCCTTTAGCCTATGCAACGCATCAGCTACCTTCCAAAGATGTATGCAAGCCATTTTCTCATACTTAATAGAAAAATGTATTGAGGTATTCATGGATGACTTCTCCATGTTTGGAGAGTCATTTGAGCTATGTTTGCAGAACTTAGACACCGTATTGAAGCGACGTGTGGAGACAAATCTGGTACAAAACTAGGAAAAGTGAAATTTTATGGTGACTGAAGGCATCATGTTAGGACATAAAATATCAGCCAAAGGAATTGAAGTAGACAAAGCAAAAGTGGATGTCATTGAAAAACTGCCACCTCCAACCAATGTCAAAGGAATTTGAAGCTTTCTTGGCCATGCCGGATTCTATCGACGATTCATCAAGGACTTCTCCAAGATCTCCAAGCCATTAAGTAATCTCCTTAATAAAAATAGGTCATTTACTTTTGATAAAGATTGTTTAAATGCTTTTGAAAGTTTAAAAGAAAAATTAATCACTGCACCAATAATCACTGCACCCGATTGGGCATTCAATTTTAAACTCATGTGCGATGCAAGTGATTACACAGTCGGAGCTGTTCTAGGACAGATAAAAACCAAAGTTTTTCATGCTATACACTATGCAAGAAAAGTACTCAATGATGCATAAGTTAACTAAGCAACCACACAAAAAAGAATTGCTTGCTATAGTATAAGCATTAGAAAAATTTTGGTCTTATCTCAAAGGATCCAAGATTATTTGTTATACTGACCATGCAGCCATCAAATACTTAATCAACAAAGCAAATTCAAAACCAAGAATAATCCTATGGATGCTCCTCTTGCAAGAATTTGATTTAGAGATACGCGACAAGAAGGGCTCAGAAAATCTTGTTGCAGATCATATATCTAGACTAGTGAATCTCCAAATCACAAAAGAAGAACGAGAAGTGCTTGAAGAATTCTCAGATGAAAAACTACTCATGATTGAGGAAAGACCATGGTTCTTGGATCTTGAAAATTACAAAGCTACCGATATCATCCTTGAAGATCTTAATTGGAAGCAAAAGAAGAAATTCCTACGTGATGCCACTCATTATGTATGGGATGATCCATACTTATTCAAAATTGGATTAGATGTGCTATTACGAAGATGTGTCACTAAGGAGGAAGCTAGGAGCATCAAATGGCATTGCCATAATTCACCATATGCAGACCATTATAGCGGAGAGCAAACAATTGCCAAGGTTTTGCAAGCAGGCTTCTATTGGCCTTCTCTATTCAAAGATACACATGAACATGCCAAAAATTGTGATAATTGTCAAAGGGCTGGAGGAATTTCCAAACAAAACGAGATGATGTTGTAAAGCATGTTAGAAGCAGAGGTATTCGACTGTTGAGGAATTGATTTTGTCGGACCTTTTCCTTCATCTTTCAACAATGAATACATCCTAGTAGTGTTGCACCCCAAAATTTGCCCAACACTTCTTCACCTAGCTTATGTTTCATTTCATTCATATTAGCATTATCATTTGCATTTCATTGACATGTATGCAGGAGATCAAGAGGTATGATTACCAATCAAGGGCTACACAAGACTTTGAAGCTAGCTAAGAAGGTTATTCAGGTGCTCAAGGGTTGATAGCCTTGTCAGAGAAGTTAAAAGATCCTCAGGGAGAGTGATTGAAACCAAGTATGTGTGTCCCCTAACTTGAGAGTTGTGGAAAGTCATCAGATGATTATGAAGCCATGAAGATGGACTTGAGGTCTTGAGAGAGCTCATGAGAAGTGTTGAAGATCACTTTGAGGCTTAGACAGGTCATTATGCAAGATTAAGAAGCCTCAGCCATGATTGGTGCAACTAGGGTTTGACTGGGTCAACCCTAAGTCAACTGATGATTTAAAGAAGGTTGAGACCTAATCCAAGAGCCATGTGATCATGGATTGATGCATTGAGATGTTATAATGATGATTCCAAGGGCAACTTATCATGATTGAAGAGTTTGAGAAGTTTCAAGCTAGGGTTTCTAAGGCTTGACAGTGTAAAATCCCCTAGTTTGACCCCTATCTTCAAGGCAATATAACTCAAGATATGATTGTCATCTCATCTTTCCCCCAACATGATTGTTGTAGAGCATGATCTTAGCTTTAATTTGAGTTCTAGAAGTATTTTATAGGATTTATAGAACTCCAGTTATGGCTGACAAGTTACAAGTCATCTGAGGTATGTGAATTTGGAGCTTGAAAGTTACCCAACTTGCATGAAACTTTTGCCCTAGAAGGATGATTCCTATGAACTTTTGGTCAACATGAATGTTGTTCCTTATACTCTTAGCTTTCTAGAGAGTACTAGAAGTCCTTTATAGGATTTGTAAAACTCAAGTTATGGCTTTGACAAGTCAAGGGTATTTTGGACATTTAGTGATTATAGGTCATTTGTGATCATAGGCCATTTTCACCAACTTAGAGGTCTCAAATGAAATTTTGTTCAACTAGAAAGTTACTCAAAATGGGGTTTTAACCTTGACCATGCATCAAGGAGGCATTGAAATGGCCCAAGGAGAGACTTGGTTCAAGAAATTTTGAAAAAAGAAAGAATTAAAAGGATTTAATGGCCAAAAATTCAAATAATTCATTTTGTGACCAAATGAAACAAAATTATAGGTCAAATTGATTGGAAAAATGATTTTAGAAACAATGGCAATGTTATAATTTGATTTGAGGTCATTTGCATGCCATTCCATTCCATTTCTTCATGATGAAGCAACATAATCAAACTCCCACCTTTGGATTGCAAACAAGGTAAATTACTCATCAAACTCATTCAAAATCTCATGAGAATTTGATTACAAGCATAGCCATGCCCAAAGGAAGTCAGAATGGTGATTGCCATGGATGAGATTTTGAAGAGATTTTGAAAATCCAAAATCTCATTTGGATGAATCTAGAAGTTTCTAGACAATCCCAATCATTTCTATATAAGTCATTGAGTGAACTCAGCCATTTTTTTTGGAAGGAATTGAAGCTGGTTGCAGAAAGAGCCATTGAAATTTTGGAGGTGCAAGTTGAAATCGGGTTTTCAATTCAAGGGAGAATCAAGCCAAATCAAGTTGTGCAAAGGCTTTGGGAGTGAATTTGGAGTGTGTCTGCATCATTTGGAGAGTTGAAGTGATCAAAAACCATCTCTGTTACCTCTCTGAAACCAGGTTTGTACACTTCACTCTTATGCATGATTTAGGAGGAGATGCTTAGAAATTCATATGTGGTTAAGATCCTTGCAACATGTAGTTGGATTTAGGATCAGAAATTGGCGAATTAGAGACAAAGTAGGGGTGTGATCATTTTCTGTTGAGGTTGATATCTCAAGATTCTTGAAGGATTAATCACAATGGGATAGTGGAAATTGATCAGTGAAGAGTGAGGATTAACTTGAGACCTTTAATTTGAAGAATGGTGAAAATCAAGATTTGGATGAATTCTGAAAATGCTATCGGGTTTGAAAATCTAGAGGGAATTAGATAATTTGGAGTTGATATTCGTGATCAGCATCAAATTTAGAGTGAAATGATGACTTGTTTTGTGAGTTTTGATGACCTGAGAAGGGTGCTTCACCGGAGAAGACGGTGGCGCCACTGTTCAGGCCGCCATCTGTATTTTCCCCCCAAGCTGAGTTCAAATAGGGACGATGAACATGAGCCATTGGATGATGATTTGACCTTGGACTCAAGCGAGCATTGGAGGACCACGATTACATCTCAGCTCTGAAGAGAATTTCCAAATGAAATGCACCGTTTCATTAATTGAATGGTTTTGGGCTTAACACTCAGAGTGATATCCACACACCCCTTTGGCCAGTTCTTTGAAATAAACTGCCTTGGATTGCTATTTGACACGCTTGCTTATTAATTTCATTTATTTTCTTTTAATTTTCTTCATTTCATATGATTTAGAAATTAATTATTAAAAAATAGGAAATTAAATCAATTAATTCCAAACTTTTTTCCCCTGATTCATGATTGAATTTAGAATTTTGTAGATTAAAAATATTAAGAATTCATGCATTTGTGATTTTATTTGCATTTTTTTGGGTATTAATTGGTATTAAAATGGCCATGGTTGGTACCTTGTTTTGGTGAATTTTGTTTGAGCATTTGGTGATGATTATTACCTTGATTTTGTGTGTGTAGCTAGCATAGATATGCTTGTTCCCCTTATAGTTTTCTCACATTTTTGTGGTGAGATTAGGATATAGTTTTAAGTTGAAACTTTAGGTGCTCTATTTTTAGGGTTTATGCTTAGTACCTTATGATCTAGGTTTTATTTCTAGGGCTTGGTGGATGATTCAACCTCTGGATTTATATGGTAGATTCATGATTGAATTAGGGTCCCATAGTTATTTTTGTAGGATTTTACAATTGGTTTTAGTATTTTAGTTAGGACTAACTTTAGTACTAGGTTTTAGGTGATTCTAGCTTGCTAATTCAATTAGATTGATTTCTTTGGCTCCCTTAGATTAGGATTTTGCCTCTCTTGCTCTTGGATGATGATGAAGACAAGCTTGGGTTGCTGAGGAATGCTTGAAGAAGCTTGGATGTGAAGATTTCTTTGTTTTGGTTTGAGTGTTGTTTAGGTGTTAAGATT
Organism: Lathyrus sativus; assembly: GCA_963859935.3. NCBI lineage: Eukaryota > Viridiplantae > Streptophyta > Magnoliopsida > Fabales > Fabaceae > Lathyrus > Lathyrus sativus. The sequence continues at coordinate 58,902,880 of OZ012741.1, forward strand.
AGGGTGTGCAGGCAGAGCTTCTAGATAGATTTTCTTCCTTCATAAACATGGAAGGTGTTGATCACTTCCATTCCTCCCTATGATATAAGGTCCCCTTGTGAAGGCCTCATCCCTCCTTTGGTAGGATGTGTGGCTCTTCACAAGTTGGTAGAACCTTTGAGGGTTCCTTTCTTTGATGATGGAGTGCTTAGTGGTGACCTTTGGTCTTCACTCTGCTGTCTATTATCCAAACCTTGCTCTTATAGATGAAGCTTTCTCCCTTGCTAGGGGATGGAGTTCCTTGTTAGAAGATTGAGGATGCTAGAGGTTGCTACTTCTTTGTTGAAGACTGCCCTTAAAGCTGAGGCTTGAAGATCCAGAAGAACAAGTTGACACTTGTGAAGAAGATCAAATTGAGATTGAAGAAAGAGCTGAAGCTTGAGGGAAACAAGTTGATACTTGTGTTTGATACTTTGAGAGCCTGAAGGAACAAGTTGACACTTGCTTTTGGGATTGAAGCCTGAAGGTGGGGTTTACTTTGGAGCTGAGGCTTGAAGAAGAAGGATAAGTTGATACTTATGTTGATGTGTTGGAAGCTTGAGGAAGCAAGTTGTTATTTTCTCTTGGAGGGGAAAGCCCTGAAGAACTGTTGAAGACTGAAGACTGAGCTGTTGTCAGAGAATTGCTTTGCTGTGAAGCTGTGGAAGCTATTGATCTGCTTTCTTTTCTGTCTGCTTGCTTTCTGTGCAACTGTAGTGGTGTGACTTGTTTGATTTGCTTGATGCATTAGAATAAGTTCATATTTAGATTGATTTAAGCTAGGAGCATGATTGCACTAGAGGTTGAGTTGCTCCCTCTGCTTGGATTTTTACTGTGTGGCTTTGCTTGCTGGTATTCGGTAGAGCCCGACTCCCTTGCCTATGTGGTTATTGATCTGCTTGATAGCATGTTATTTCTTCTGTATGATTGCAGTTATTCATATCTGGCTTGAGGTTGAGATGAGCTTGTGGAGGCTGTTGCCCCACACACATTTCCTCCCTCACTTGCATTGCATGCATTTTATAGTCGTTTACTGTTTACTGTTAAGCTGATGCTTTATCTGTTTCGGTATACCATTGACATGATCCCCTAGGAATCTCACTTCCTTTGATAAGGAAGTGATGATTAGAACTTTAGGTTGAAACCTATGCATGATAACTTCTAGGAGTTCCCTGTTTCAAACTTCAACCATAGGATGAATCCTTGGCATGACAACAATAGGACCTGATAGTCTCCCCTTAGTTGAACTTGTTCGTTCTCTTCTCATCTCAAAACAAATCAAAATAAAGTAATAAAGGTTAACTGACGTCGTACGTTACGAGCCTTAAGCTATCTGAGAAAGGATTGTTGGAGAGTTTCTTTTCAACAGTCTGGATGTTTAGTATGGCACCCTTTGGGTGACATGCGACGCATTCACTCTCAGGTCATAGTCTCTAGTGCGATATTGGTTGCAAACATCCATAAAAAACAGTTCTTCCGTAAAAGACAGAAAACAAACTTCAAATCTTTTTGCCCCGTGGGCCCATAATTCAAAGGAAAGCTTTTCTGAAGAAAAGAGTGTCGTTAACTCCCATTTCTACCGCAAACGGTAACGCATAAGTCTCCAAAGGTCGAGCTGCGTACACCAAACTACTGGAACTGTTTGTTAACCTTACTCGAAAAACAGATGAATCTGAATTCCCGTAATCCGTATTATCCCAAACTACATAAGCTCTGATCTCTCATACCTGTTGAGAGTACGTAGGCACAATACTGACGTATTGGCGAGCCACCTTCCCCCATCCGTTTACCCGTAGTTAGTCGAACTACGTTGACTCTGATTTCTTATTCTCTGATGAGAATACGTAGGCATAAAGTGCGACGCTTTGCTGAGTCATTTTCTTTTATTTTCAGACCGGCCTTGATAGGTAGATAGTAAAACCAACCCGTCAGATAAACACAACAAGCATGGATCCCATCGAGTACGATGGACGTGAGGGGTGCTAATACCTTCCCCTTGCGTAACCGACTCCCGAACCTAGACAATGGTTGCGATGACCTTGTCTTATACCTTTTCGTCAGGTTTTTCCGATCGTTTCCTTTCCCGTTCTGAGGGATAAATAACGAAAGGTGGTGACTCTTCTGTTTTGCCGACACCTTATTTTCGCGGTAGCGACAGCTGGCGACTCTGCTGGGGACTCTATAGTTTCCTGGGATCCAACGTCCCTTATGCGAGTCAGTTTGGGGATCCAACGTCCCATGCGAGAGTCAATCCTAGTGCTTGTATGTGTACTTGTTGGGTTGTATTTATTTATCGCACTTCATTTCCCGCACTTTATTTTCAGTATGATATGATTATCTGTGTTGTTGTGGGAGAGGCATTCTGATGAGTGAGAAGCCAGACCCAGGCTTGAGTGTACCTAGCATTAGTTGTGGAAATTAGTGGGCGCGTGCTTGCTTTGCAGGCACTAGTGTCTCATGAAATCCATGCTCAAACGAGGTTCTCCCGGTTGACTTCTTTTCCGGCCCTTTGGGCCTGAGGGGTTGTCGGTTTGGAGGATTGTCGACTCTAGGGACCGATCATTTGGAATTCAGCTGAGTGAGGCCGCTTCAGGAGATGGTGATGCCACACCTTCTGGGTATCGTATCACCCCTCTTGAATGTCTGTGACGCTGATGACCGCATAGGATGCCGAACTTGTGTCAGTTTAGGTCCATACCTGTGAGCAGGGTCGGGTTTGTTGCAGGAATCCTTAACCTTCAGACTACCTGGTTTTCTTGATAGTGAATCAGTTTTGTTGGTATCAGAGGCCCTCATCATCAGATGTGTATTTGTTCTTGACAGAGCAGACTTATGGTCCTGTATCAGAGGTCCTTATTATAAGATGTATGTGTGTTCTTGACAGAGCAGAGTTATAATCTGACATCAGGGGTTTCTACTCATCATTAGATATATGTGTGTTACTGAGAGAGCAGGTTTATGGTCTGATACCAGGGTTTTCTTCTCATCAGAGATAGGGTTGTTCTTGACAGAGCAGTATTGTGGTTTTGTTGATACAGAACCTTCATCTCTTCAACAGCACAGTCGTCTTGATCTCCTGCTGCATGATTGCATTTTGCATTGTTTTGCATACTCATTTGCATATCATTAACGTGTGTCTGTGTTGCAGATACCGTTTCCCCCGGTTCAGGTTTTCTTGCCTTCTATTGTGCTGTCATGGGTTCTCTAAGGAAGACTGTGGCCTACAAGCTCCCCGCTCCTGATGTTGTTCAGCTGACTGGTTTGATTTCTTTGGCAGATGATTCTGTGAGAGGTGAATTCAGAAAGTCTTATAGGAAACTGCTCGGCCTGGTTCGTAAATCCTCCGTGTTTGAGTTGAATGGGTTGCATGCCCTGCTGCAATTCTATGATCCTCCTTTGAGATGCTTTACCTTCCCAGACTTTATTCTCGCATCTACACTAGAGGAGTATGCTGATTTGTTAGGTGTGCCTATCAAGAGTCAGATTCCCTTTGTTCACATGGATGTTGAGTCTAATTTGGCTATTCTAGCCCCTTCACTTCATCTGGATGCCTCCGAATTGGTCTTGTCTAGTTGGAACAGGGTTCCCGGTTTCTCCCTGCAGTTCTTAGTGGGAAAGGCTCAGCAGTGCGCCAAAGACGGATGTTGGATCGTGTTCAACGTCATTCTTGCTCTGTGCATATATGGCATCATTCTGTTCCCCAATATGCCTGGCTTTGTAGACTTCGACGCCTTTCACATCTTTGTATCAGGGAATCCAGTCCCTACCTTGATAGGAGATGTCTATCATTCCGTCCACTACAAGAACGAGAACAGAAGGGGTAAGAATGTCTCGTGCTGTGTGCCCTTGCTCTATAGATGGCTTGATAGTCATCTACCCAAGAAGGGTCCCTTTGCTTCGTCTGCAGCCACAGCGGAGTGGTCTGAGCGTTTGATGAGTCTATCAGTGGAGGATATTTCCTGGTTTGATAGAGATAGGTTGGGTACTGAGATTATCTTCAGCTGCAGTGGGTTTCCGAATGTGCCTTTGATAGGAAGGAAGGGATGTATCAACTACAATCCATCTCTGCTGGTCCGACAATTTGCTTATGCTTTGAGAGCTCCACCGAAGGATGAAGAGGTACAGAAATCTTTGTACCTCACTGGTCTTCTAGAGAGGGATATGCTATCTAAGCTTCAGCACGCTTGGAATGGTATCAGTAAGCGGGGAAAACCGTTGCTGGGGAAGAGTAATAGCCAAGCCTACGCTCCGTATGTGACCTGGATCAGAGCCAGAGCAGATATTATAGGGATGCCGTTTCCACCTGCCCAGCCAGAAAGCCCTCCAGTGATTGAAGAGCCTACCACCGTGCCTATTCAGCAGCATAATCAGGTGTTAGCTGAGAGAGATGAGCTGAAGAAGGCAAATGAAGAACTGGAGAAAGAATTGGCTCAACTCATAAGCGAGAGAAGCGAAGCCGTCCATTCCTTCAAGAGGCAGACAGAGCTGGTGAACCAGTTAGGGACGGATTTGACTAAGCAGATAGCTGAGCGTGAGCGCTTGGGTCGAGATTTCAAAGCTGTCAATGACGTACTGGCCACTAAGAAGCAACACTTGGATGAAGCATACCAGAGAATATCCAAGTTTAATCAGCATTGGGAGGCCACCCTAGCCAATGGCAAGGAACGGGAGGATAAATTGAAGCAGCAGATCTCCAAATTGAAAGCCCAGGTGAAGGCTAGTGAGAAGAGGTTTGATGAAGAAACCGCTCGCAGATATGCCACTGAAGGCCTGCTTAATAAGGCTTTTGCTAACCTGAAGGAGCGCAAACAGACGTTTGAATCCAAGAAGTGGAAGTTAGAAGATTGCTTCGGCGAAGGAGCATGGGGAGACTCAGTTGAAGGTCTTCAATATACTATTATGCAGAGGGAGTTACTCGTTGAAGGGTTGCTCACTCAGCCTGATCATCCAGAAACGAGGGATCTGTTAGAAGAGTTTCGAGCCCGTGGCCGTGCTTGACTATATTCGTAATCCTTTTGTTTTTACCATTGTTGTATGCTGACCATCACCAGGCTTGTTGGTCGAGGCCATGCTATTGATTCTGCTTGTACTCAGTGACGTTATGTACCGCCTTGATGGGCTTTCTTTATATATATAAGATGTTATTTCCATGACTGGACTCGGACTTCTTATCATCAGCATTGGCACTCAGGCACTAGGATCGGGGGGGAAATCTCCCTAACGCACAGACGCACGTTTGCATGTGCATGAAGCATTTGCATAACGAGCACTTTGTCGTTTTTTCTAACCCTTTTGTGTATACAAGTTGTTTCAGGTTGTTCCAGGATTGATCAAAGACCAATCCACCGCTATCTGACCAGAGCGAATCAAGCTAGAGCAATGGAACAAGTGCAGACTGACGCTCAGGAGCTCCGAGAGAGGAAGGACCGCTTCATGGAGCTCATGCAAGTGGTTGCCAATGGCCAAGACCAGCTCATAACATTGGTCCAGCCTCTGATCTAAAGGGTTGACAGCAATGGTGTACTCCACGATGGGAGCGTTCCGACCCCTCCACCTATTGAAACTCCTCAGAATGGCATCCCCGTGACCGGGGGGAATGGCAGTGGCAACGGCAATGTGATCGCTAACACGGGGCTCAATGGTAATACGACCGGCATCGGTAATGGGAATTTTGAAGCTAATGTCAATGTTGGGCTGGGCAACGGCAACGCAGGTGTCGGAAATCTGTATGGGCCTCTGCCATGGTTAGAAGATCGTCAAGAAGATTTGTTCTCACAGAAGGGTGCTGAAGGAGAGCTGACTGCTGAAGCACGCCTGAGGTTTAAAGCACTCAAGGACAAAATGAGGAATTTCGAGAACCTGAACACTATGGGTGTAGACATGTCTAAATTGGGATTGATTGCTGATTTCAAGGTACCTCCCAAATTCAAGGTACCCAATTTTGAGAAGTACAAGGGCACCACCTGCCCTCGCGTCCACCTAAGGTCATACTACCGGAAGATGTCCGCTCACTCTGAAGATGAGAAGTTGCTGATGCACTTCTTTTAGGATAGCTTGTCTGGGCCATCCTTGGAATGGTACATGAGTTTGGAGCCTACCAGCGTGCACACGTGGAAGGAACTTGCTGAGACGTTCGTGCACCATTACCAATATAACAGTGACTTGGCTCCGAACTGAATCCAACTGCAGAATTTGTCACAGAGGAACAACAAAGGGTTCAAGGAATACGCCCAGCGGTGGCGTGAATTGGCAGCCAGAGTTCAACCGCCGATGGTTGAATGGGAGCTTGTTGAAATGTTTGTAGCCACCCTCCCAGGGGTTTATTACGAGAAATTGGTCAGCGGTGTGTTTGGAAGTTTCTCAGATCTCATCATCACCGGCGAACACGTTGAAAACGGGATCAAACTGGGGAAAATTCAAGGTGATCTATCCTCAGCTGGAGGAGGAAAGAAACCATATGGTAACAAAAGGCGGGAAGGAGAGACGAGCGCCGTGTTCAACGCTCGAAGGAAGGGTAAAGGCCCTCGCCAGCAGGTGGCTAGCATAACCATCCCTGCAGTCCAACAACCCCAACCACAACAACAGCCGAATCAGCAAGGGTATAGAAAGTATCAGAACATGGCACCTCTATCAAGTCGTCACCTTGAGACACCGCCCATGTCGTATGCCCAGCTGTTACAAACCCCGCTTCAGTTGCAGCTAGTCCAGAAGAGAACCCTGGCCCCCTTGACAGGGGCACCTCCGCCAGGTTATGACGCGAATGCAACATGTGAGTTTCACTCGGGGGCACCTGGCCACACGATAGAAAATTGCAAAGCCTTCAAGCACAATATGCAAGATATGGTGGATGCTAAGATCATCAACTTCTCAGATAATGTGCCAAATGTCACGAAGAACCCTATGCCGAATCATCGGGGAGGTGGGGTGAATGCCATTATTGAGGACGAGAGTTTGGATGTGTTGATTGACGTCAGAGATTTGAAGACACCGCTTAGCTTTGTTAAAGCCAAGCTGATGAAGAGAGGCTTCTTTCCAGGCTGTGGAGAACTGTGTATGGGTTGTACGACTCGTCCTGATGGATGTGAGCAGTTGATAGAGGGGATCCAGAGTCTGATGACCGAAGGAATCTTGCAGTTTAGCCGAAGGGCCGAAAGTAGATCCGGAGAGGTAATGCTGAAGCAGGATGATGAGGTTGCCACCATCACCATCCCTCGCCAGACGATAACCATTTCTGCACTCAGGCCGCCCACGATTACCATCACCAAAGCTGGGCCGATACCTTTTGAAAGCACCAATGTTGTCCCATGGAATTATGGGGCAGACGTCTACTGTAACGGACAGAAGTTGGAACTAGAACCATTTGGGCGGTCTGTGGATAACCTAGTGGGAATCGGTGGAATCACGCACAGCGGAAGGGTATTTGCTCCACCTGAGATTGTGGTGGACAAAGCAGACAAAGCTGAAGTAACCGATAAGGGAAAGAGTAAGGTCGTTGAGGAAACCCCTCGTGGGGTAGAGAAAGACTTACTTGTAAAGGACGCTGAAGAGTTCATGAGGTTGATCAAGAAGAGTGATTACAAGATCGTGGATCACGTCCATCAAACACCCTCGAAAATTTCAATCCTGAATTTGTTGCTGTGTTCAGAGTCACATCGCAACGCGCTGTTAAAGGTCTTGAATGCCACGTATGTACCGCAGGAAATATCGGTCAACCAGTTAGAAAGGGTCGTAGCCCACGTGAATGCTGGAAACGGGTTAGGGTTCACTGACCTGGAGCTGAAGCTGAAGGGAAGAAACCACAACAGTGCCCTGCACATCTCGATAGAGTGTAGGGGAACGATTATGTCTCATGTGTTGGTGGACACAGGGTCATCACTCAATGTTCTTCCGAAGAAGGCGTTGATGAAGTTAGATACTCGTGGATTGGTTTGCACACCCAGTGATCTGGTTGTGAAGGCTTTCGATGGTACCAAGCGTCATGTCTTTGGAGAGGTAACGCTGCCAATACAAGTTGGGCCGGAAACTTTCTACGCAGTCTTCTACATTATGGACATCATGCCTGCCTACAGCTGTCTCTTAGGTCGGACATGGATCCATTTTGCTGGCGCCGTGACCTCCACGTTGCACCAGAGGCTCAAGTATGCTGTCGGAGGCAGCATCGTGACTGTTTGTGGCGAGGAAGACATAATGGTGAATCATTTGTCGTCCTTCAAATATGTTGAGATGGATGGGGAAATCCACGAAACCCTATGTCAGGCGTTCGAAGCTGTTAAAGTCAAGAACGTGGCTCCAGTAACGACCGAGAAACCAGAGATGACTCTCTCTTCTTTCAAGGAAGCCCGGGCCGTTGTTCAAGCCGGATCTACCCCAGGTTTGGGGCGAATTCTAGAAATACCTAACAAACAGGACAAGTTTGGGTTAGGATACTCTCCGGCGGCTGAAGCCTCCTCTTATCGCAGCGCGTCGCGAGGTAAAGGGCCGATCCAGTTTACCAGTGGCGGGGTGATATTCGAAAGTGTCAACACAGTGTCTGAAGACGGTGAAGACAGCGATTGCGACCTAGACTCTTGGATCCAGCCAAGCAAACCAGGCCAGAGCCTCACCAACTGGTCCATCAGGGATACCATCCAAGTGACAGGCAAAGAGTAATGATTTACTTTCTCCAATCATTGTACAACCCTATGTCCTACCCGGGGCATAGTGGTTTGTTTGTCAGGGCCTTGTTTGATTATGTACATGCATTTTACCAATAAATCAAAAGGCGTTCTTTCGCATTCAAATGTTGTGATCTCTGTTATTCCTGTTTTATATTTGTTTTTGAAAAACAATAAAATGACAATGGGGTTTGTGCTAACCTGCATATCCTTGTTTTAAGCTTAACCCTTGTTATTGCAGGATCCACATAGCAGATGACATCGACTCTGGACCTTCTACGACTCACTTCGACTTCGATTGCCCGATCTATCAAGCCGAAGAAGAGATTGATGAAGACAAAGACCTTCCCGAAGAGTTTGCCCGCTTGTTGGAACAAGAAGAGAAAGTTATTTTGCCTCATGAGGAAGAGATTGAGATTGTGAATTTGGGTTCTGAAGAACTAGTCAGGAACGTCAGGATAGGGGCTGCACTGCGGAGTGATGTCAAGCAGAGATTGGTTGAGATGCTGAGAGAGTATAGTGACATCTTTGCTTGGTCATACGAAGATATACCCGGACTTGACACTGACATCGTGGTCCATCACTTGCCGCTGCGAGAAGATTGTCCTCCCGTTAAGCAGAAGCTTAGGAGGACACGACCAAATATGGTCGTTAAGATCAAAGAAGAATTGCAAAAGCAGCTTGATGCTGGCTTCTTAGCGGTCACCACTTACCCTCCGTGGGTCGCCAACATAGTGCCTGTACCGAAGAAGGACGGTAAGGTGCGAATGTGCGTCAACTATCGGGATTTGAATAGGGTGAGCCCTAAAGATGATTCCCCGCTCCCTCATATTCATGTGTTGATCGACAATACAGCTCATTTCTCCGTATTTTTGTTCATGGATGGCTTCTCCGGTTACAATCAGATCAAGATGGCGCCGGAGGACATGGAGAAAAACTACGTTTATTACACCTTGGGGAACGTTTTGCTACAAGGTAATGCCTTTCGGTCTGAAGAACGCAGGGGCCACTTACCAACGAGCAATGGTCACTTTGTTTCATGACATGATTCATCATGAGATTGAAGTCTATATTGATGACATGATTGCGAAGTACCAAACGGAGGAGGGACATCTGGTCAATTTGCTGAAGCTTTTTGAGAGGCTTAGGAAGTTCAGGTTGAGGCTGAATCCTAATAACAAAGTGTACTTTCGGAGTACGATCCAAAAACTACTGGGGTTTATCGTGAGTGAAAGAGGCATTGAGGTTAATCCTGCGAAGATAAAAGCAATACAAGAAATGCCAGCGCCAAAAACCGAAAAAAGAAGTTCGTGGTTTCCTGGGCAGAATAAACTACATTGCAAGGTTTATTTCTCAGCTCACGGCCACGTGTGAACCGATGTTCAAACTACTGAAGAAAGATCAGGCGATTATCTGGAACGAGGATTTCCAGAAGGCATTTGATAAGATAAAAACAGTATCTACAGGAACCTCCGATCTTGATACCCCCAGTGGCTGGAAGACCCTTAATCATGTACTTGACAGTTCTTAAGAATAGTATGGGTTGTGTTCTCGGTCAGCACGACGAGACGGGAAGAAAGGAGCATGCCATTTATTATTTGAGCAAAAAGTTCACAGATTGTGAATCTCGTTACTCGATGCTGGAAAAAACGTGTTGTGCACTAGCCTGGGCTGCCAAACAGCTACGACAGTACATGCTCAATCACACAACCATGCTAATTTCGAAGATGGATCCGATCAAGTACGTCTTCGAGAAGCAAGCGCTTTCGGGCAGGATTGCCAGATGGCAAATGGTGTTGATGAAATATAACATTCAGTACGTTTTCCCAAAAGGCCATTAAGGGCAGCGTATTGTCTGAATACCTTGCCGAATAGCCGATCGAAGATTATCAGCCAATGAAATTTGAATTCCCTGATGAGGATATCATGTTTCTCAAGGTGAAAGACTGCGATGAACCGTTGCCCGACGAGGGTCCAGACAGGAAATCCCCATGGAAATTGATATTTGACGGGGCGGTTAATTCTTACGGAAGTGGCATTGGGGCGATCATCACGACTCCCCATGGATCCCACATCCCGTTCACTGCGAGACTGACGTTTCCAGTCACCAATAACGAAGCGGAGTACAAAGCATGCATCATGGGTCTGGAAGAAGCAATTGATCTGAGAATCAAGAACCTAGATGTATATGGTGACTCGGCACTTGTGATTAACCAGATTAAAGGGGAGTGGAGAGACTCGTCAATCGAATTTGGTGTCGTACATGAACTATGCCAAAAGGCTGCTTCCGTTCTTCGATCGAGTGGAACTCCATCATGTGCCCAGGGCTGAAAATCAGATGGCTGATGCCTTAGCCACGTTGGCTTCAATGTATAAAGTCAATTTTTGGAATGAAGCTCCAAGAATTGTCCTTTCTCGTCTTGATAGACCTGCATTCGTCTTTGCGATCGAGGAAGCCTCCGACGGCAAGCCATGGTTCCATGATATCCAGACTTTCCTTATGACTAGGGAGTATCCTACGGGAGCGTCGACCCAGGATAAGAAGACTCTGAGGAGGCTGTCTGGAAATTTTTATCTCAATCCTGATGGAGTTTTGTACAAAAGAAACCACGATCTCGTGCTACTCAGATGTGTAGATGAGAAAGAAGCGAGTATGCTCATGGAAGAAGTCCATGAAGGCGCATTTGGTACGCACGCCGGCGGGCACGCTATGACAAGAAAGATCCTGAGAGCAGGATATTACTGGCTGACGATGGAGTCGTGATTGCTTCAAATTCGCAAAGAGATGTCATAAATGCCAGATTTATGCTGATAAGATTCATGTGCCGCCGTGCCCGTTAAATGTCATGTCCTCCCCATGGCCGTTCTCTATGTGGGGCATCGACATGATAGGCAAGATCGAGCCCACTGCATCTAACGGTCATCGCTTCATTTTAATAGCCATCGACTACTTCACCAAGTGGGTGGAGGCAGCCTCATATGCTAATGTGACCAAGCAGGTGGTGGCTAAATTCATAAAGAGGGACATCATTTGTCGGTACGGAATTCCCGAGCGGATCATTACTGATAATGGTTCGAATCTGAATAACAAGATGATGAAGGAGCTGTGCCAGAGTTTCAAGATTGAACACCACAACTCATCTCCTTACCGGCCGAAGATGAATGGCGTCGTTGAAGCGGCCAATAAGAACATTAAGAAGATTGTACAGAAGATGGTTGTGACCTATAAGGATTGGCACGAGATGTTGCCATTTGCACTACACGATTATCGTACAACAGTACGTACATCAACTGGGGAAACTCCTTTCTCGCTGGTGTACGGTATGGAAGTTGTCCTACCGTTAGAAGTTGAGATTCCTTCTTTACGAGTTTTGGTTAATGTGAAACTCGATGAGGCAGAATGGATTAAGAACCGACTAAACCAACTCAGCCTGATGGACGAGAAGAGGTTAGCATCGATTGCATATGGTCGTCTGTACCAAAGCCGAATGAAGAAAGCTTATGATAAGAAGGTGCGTCCTAGAAGCTTTCAGACGGGTGATCTCGTCCTGAAGAAGATTCTTCCTCCACACTCTGATCACCGAGGCAAGTGGACTCCCAATTACGAAGGTCCGTACGTCGTCAGCAAGGTCTTCTCGGGAGGAGTCTTGTTGTTATCCACGATGGATGGCGAAGATTTTGCATCCCCGGTGAACGCGGACGCAGTTAAAAAATACTTTGCTTAAAAATGACCCGCTGGAAAGAAAAAGAATATCCAGGAAAAAATGGGGCATCCCGGCGAACCATAAAAAAGGGAAAAAGGTTCGAGAAAAAATTAGGAATATAAATGAAAGAATGTACACCCGCAAAGTCGAAAACCTGGAAGGGCAACTTTGGCAAAAAAGGGTATCCCGATGAATCGAAAACCTAAAAGGGCGATTCAGGAAAAAGTTAGGGATTTGAAAAAACAAATGACTGCATTCCGCGTGTGGACTTTCATTGTTTAGTGGTTTGGAAGACCTGAGGGCCGTTTATCTGAATCAATCTCTTCTGAAGCTGAAGCGTCGGAGAAGTATCAAAGTCGAGTGGGTCATAGAGGGATCAACTCATGGTGCTCGTCTACGCCTCATTGCCGACATTCGTGTATATACTGATGTATATTTATGTTTTTATATTCGCGCAGCTTCCTCATTCCAGGAGCTTGCATCTGTTGTAAAACATTTTTGCCCATTCATGGGTTTGTTATCAATAAAGGGTGTAATATTCAACAATTCTGTTTGTTTGTTTAGCGTTTATCTGTTTTGTTTGCGAAAGAGAACGCCAATGTTTTGATAAAATGCGCATACATAAACTTACTGGCCTAGGCCACTGATTGTTGAAATAATGAATTACTTGAACATTGTCACAAGATGATAACCTCGATAGGTCTCTTTGAGAAGGGTATCTTGTCTGTTTGTTTGTGTTGTTGCAGGTATAGCATATTCCAGGCGGTATGCCGTATATTTCCCCAAGCAGGATGACTCCTTCTTCCCCAGCAAGTTCAGCAGCACCTCCCCGCGGGGTCTGAACATAAGATCGTAAGCATTGATATGTCTCCCCAACCAGAGAAGATTCTCTCCCCAATCAGATGTATCCTGAAGGATCATCGTCTCCCCAGCTGAGTCATATACTGAAGTGTGCAGCACTCGATAGTACAGACTGAAGTCTCCAGGAGAATTGAAATTCCCCACAAAGTTATACTCTCCCCTGTAAGCAGGATGATTCCTCCTCCCCCAGCCGAGCGGAGCAAATCCCCAAGAGAGCCGAGTCCTTGGAAGTCGGGCGGGCCATGATTGGTTTTCCCCAGTAGAGTGTTGAATAGCTGACGCTGTATTTCCCCATCGGAGTCGTTATCTCCAGGAAAGTTTTTAGTTGTGAAGGTCATACAGTTTATTGCTGCGGCTGATATCGTTTCCTCAGTAGTTGGTGGTTCGTACACCTAGATGAGCGAGTTCAGGATCTCGTAGAACTTTGCTCCCCGGCAGCAGTCGACTGAAGATCATTTCCCCAAGCGGAGTCCAATTGAGATTGGTGTTACTTCTTCTCCTTGGCAGGATGATTCCTTCCCCCACCAGAGTGGTTCTTCCTCCTTGACAGGAGGATCTCCCCTTCAGCATTTATTTTGCTGATGGGGTCGTAGCATTTTGCATGATTGCATAACATTCTCCCTAAACACGCGTAGCATTTCCACCGTGTGGAGCATTGCGCCATTGTCAAACATATGCATATGAAGCATGAGCTAGGTCGTTACCGTTCTTGTTTTGCAGGTGTTCCCCGACAGGGTGTTTGCTCAGGATGATTCCTGAGATCTCAGAAGAGTTTTTTGGTCCAAGATGATTCTTGAATTCCCCAGCAAAGTCGTTTGCCTAAGATGATTCTTGGATTCTCCAGCGAAGTGGTTTGCTTAAGATGATTCTTAAAATCCCCAGTGAGGTCACCAGAGAGGGCTACTCAAGTTGATGCTTAGAGTTCCCGACAGAGTGTTTGCTCAGGACGATTCTTGAAATCGCCAGCAGAGTTATTGGTTCAGGATGATTCTTGAAGTTCCCGATGGGTTTATTTGTCTAAGATGATTCTTGAAGTCCTCAGCAGAGTTGATTCATCCAGAATGATTTCTGAAGCCCCGAAGCAGAGTTACTCGATAGTTCTCCAGAATCCCCAGCGGAGATGCGTCATCCCCAGCAGGTTTGAACAGAGAAGTTGAGATTTCCCTTGAAGACTTGATGATTGAAGTCCGGCAGCGGTGCCAAAACCCCTGACCTACTGATGAAGTCTAACCACGAGGTCGAAGCAGTTCTCTCAGCTGATGCGGAGCGCCAGACGGTAAAAGATTGTATATCCTTATTTGGTTCATGATTGACCGAAGATTCTATTCCAGGCTTACTGACGAAGTCCGGCTGACGCCCGAAAATTCCCTTGAATGCCTGACGGCATGATTAACTTGATTGTTAAAAAGTTCCTGATGACCTGATGAGTCCCGAGGAATTCTTCTGCAGCAGTGTCGCAGAGTGCCTGACGGCAATATCCGCTATGTATCACCGGTTGCCGAATGAACCGCGACCCCTTAATGACTTAAGGATGAAGATCTACAGCAAAATCAGAGAATCATCCTGACGGAGGTTCAGAACAGTATTTCTCCAGCTAGTTGTCGTGCAACTGCTATTTCAGTTTCCGAAGATTTGTCCCCCATCAGAGTACCGTGTACTTGTGCAGTTGGCAAATTTCCGGGTTTGTTGGTATTCAACCATCTTTTACCTTGATTGGTTGAGAGTCGTTCGCTTCTCACCCAGTCAGGTCCAAGCCGCTTGAATAGGGGCAGCTATTGCACCCCGAAATTTGCCCAACACTTCTTCACCTAGCTTATGTTTCATTTCATTCACATTAGCATTATCATTTGCATTTCATTAACATGTATGCAGGAGATCAAGAGGTATTATTACCAATAAAGGGCTACACAAGACTTTGAAGCTAGCTAAGAAGTTTATTCAGGTGCTCAAGGGTTGATAGCCTTGTCAGAGAAGTTAAAAGATCCTCAGGGAGAGTGATTGATACCAAGTATGTGTGTCCCCTAACTTGAGAGTTGTGGAAAGTCATCAGATGATTCTGAATCCATGAAGATGGAATTGAGGTCTTGAGAGAGCTCATTAGAAGTGTTGAAGATCACTTTGAGGCTTAGACATGTCATTATGCAAGATTAAGAAGCCTCAGCCATGATTGGTGCAGCTAGGGTTTGACTGGGTCAACCCTAAGTCAACTGATGATTTAAAGAAGGTTAAGACCTAATCCAAGAGCCATGTGATCATGGATTGATGCATTGAGATGTTATAAGGATGATTCCAAGGGCAACTCATCATGATTGAAGAGTTTGAGAAGTTTCAAGCTAGGGTTTCTAAGGCTTGACAGTGTAAAACCCCCTAGTTTGACCCCTATCTTCAAGGCAATATAACTCAAGATATGATTGTCATCTCATCTTTCCCCCAACATGATTGTTGTATAGCATGATCTTAGCTTTAATTTGAGTGCTATAAGTCTTTGATAGGATTTGTAGAACTCCAGTTACGGCTTTGACAAGTTACAAGTCATCTGAGGTATGTGAATTTGGAGCTTGAAAGTTACCCAACTTGCATGAAACCTTTGTCGTAGAAGGATGATTCCTATGAACTTTTGGTCAACATGAATGTTGTTCCTTATCCTCTTAGCTTTCTATAGAATACTAGAAGTCCTTGATAGGACTTGTAAAACTCAAGTTATGGCTTTGACAAGTCAAGGGTATTTTGGACATTTAGTGATTATAGGTCATTTGTGATCATAGGCCATTTTCACCAACTTAGAGGTCTCAAATGAAATTTTATTCAACTAGAAAGTTGCTCAAAATGGGGTTTTAACCTTGACCATGCATCAAGGAGGCATTGAAATGGCCCGAGGAGAGACTTGGTTCAAGAAATTTTGAAAAAAGAAAGAATTAAAAGGATTTAATGGCCAAAAATTCAAATAATTCATTTTGTGACCAAATGAAACAAAATTATAGGTCAAATTGATTGGAAAAATGATTTTAGAAACAATGGCAATGTTAGAATTTTGATTTGAGGTCATTTGCATGCCATTCCATTTCATTTCTTCATGATGAAGCAACATAATCAAACTCCCACCTTTGGCTTGCAAACAAGGTAAATTACTCATCAAACTCATTCAAAATCTTATGAGAATTTGATTACAAGCATAGCCATGCCCAAAGGAAGTCAGAATGGTGATTGCCATGGATGAGATTTTGAAGAGATTTTGAAAATCCAAAATCTCATTTGGATGAATCCAGAAGTTTCTAGACAATCCCAATCATTTCTATATAAGTCATTGAGTGAACTCGACCATTTTTTTTGGAAGGAATTGAAGCTGGTTGCAGAAAGAGCCATTGAAATTTTGGAGGTGCAAGTTGAAATTGGGTTTTCAATTCAAGGGAGAATCAAGCCAAATCAAGGTGTGCAAAGGCTTTGGGAGTGAATTTGGAGTGTGTCTGCATCATCTGGAGAGTTGAAGTGATCAAAAACCATCTTTGTTACCTTTCTGAAACCAGGTTTGTACACTTCACTCTTATGCATGATTTAGGAGGAGATGCTTAGAAATTCATATGTGGTTAAGATCCTTGCAACATGTAGTTGGATTTAGGATCAGAAATTGGCGAATTAGAGACAAAGTAGGGGTGTGATCATTTTCTGTTGAGGTTGATATCTCAAGATTGTTGAAGGATTAATCACAATGGGATAGTGGAAATTGATCAGTGAAGAGTGAGGATTAACTTGAGACCTTTAATTTGAAGAATGGTAAAAATCAAGATTTGGATGAATTCTGAAAATGCTATCGGGTTTGAAAATCTAGAGGGAATTAGATGATCTGGAGTTGATATTCGTGATCAGCATCAAATTTGGAGTGAAATGATGACTTGTTTTGTGAGTTTTGATGACCTGAGAAGAGTGCTTCACCGGAGAAGACGGTGGCGCCACTGTTCAGGTCGCCGTCTGTATTTTCCCCCCAAGCTGAGTTCAAATGGGGACGATGAACATGAGCCATTGGATTATGGTTTGACCTTGGACTCAGGCGAGCATTGGAGGGCCACGATTACATCTCAGCTCTGAAGAGAATTTCCAAATGAAACGCACTATTTCATTAATTGAATGGTTTTGGGCTTAACACTCAGAGTGATATCCACCCCCCCCCCCCCCTTTGGCCCAGTTCTTTGAAATAAACTGCCTTGGATTGCTATTTGACACGCTTGCTTATTAATTTCATTTATTTTCTTTTAATTTTCTTCATTTCATATGATTTAGAAATTAATTCATAAAAAATAGGAAATTAACTCAATTAATTCCAAACTTTTTTTCCCCTGATTCATGCATTTGTGATTTTATTTGCATTTTTTGGGTATTAATTGGTATTAAAATGGCCATGGTTGGTACCTTGTTTTGGTGAATTTTGTTTGAGCATTTGGTGATGATTCTTGCCTTGATTTTTTGTGTGTAGCTAGCATAGATATGCATGTTCCCCTTAGATTTTTCTCACATTTTTGTGGTGAGATTAGGATATAGTTTTAAGTTGAAACTTTAGGTGCTCTATTTTTAGGGTTTATGCTTAGTACCTTGTGATCTAGGTTTTATTTCTAGGGCTTGGTGGATGATTCAACCTCTGGATTTTATATGGTAGATTCATGATTGAATTAGGGTCCCATAGTTATTTTTGTAGGATTTTACAATTGGTTTTAGTATTTTAGTTAGGACTAACTTTAGTACTAGGTTTTAGGTGATTCTAGCTTGCTAATTCAATTAGATTGATTTCTTTGGCTCCCTTAGATTAGGATTTTTCCTCTCTTGCTCTTGGATGATGATGAAGACAAGCTTGGGTTGCTGAGGAATGCTTGAAGAAGCTTGGATGTGAAGATTTCTTTGTTTTGGTTTGAGTGTTGTTTAGGTGTTAAGATTAGGGTGTGCAGGCAGAGCTTCTAGATAGATTTTCTTCCTTCATAAACATGGAAGGTGTTGATCACTTCCATTCCTCCCTATGATATAAGGTCCCCTTGTGAAGGCCTCATCCCTCCTTTGGTAGGATATGTGGCTCTTCACAAGTTGGTAGAACCTTTGAGGGTTCCTTTCTTTGATGATGGAGTGCTTAGTGGTGACCTTTGGTCTTCACTCTGCTGTCTATTATCCAAACCTTGCTCTTGTTAGATGAAGCTTTCTCCCTTGCTAGAGGATGGAGTTCCTTGTTAGAAGATTGAGGATGCTAGAGGTTGCTACTTCTTTGTTGAAGACCGCCCTTAAAGCTGAGGCTTGAAGATCCAGAAGAACAAGTTGACACTTGTGAAGAAGATCAAATTGAGATTGAAGAAAGAGCTGAAGCTTGAGGGAAACAAGTTGATACTTGTGTTTGATACTTTGAGAGCCTGAAGGAACAAGTTGACACTTGCTTTTGGGATTGAAGCCTGAAGGTGGGGTTTACTTTGGAGCTGAGGCTTGAAGAAGAAGGATAAGTTGATACTTATGTTGATGTGTTGGAAGCTTGAGGAAGCAAGTTGTTATTTTCTCTTGGAGGGGAAAGCCCTGAAGAGCTGTTGAAGACTGAAGACTGAGCTGCTGTCAGAGAATTGCTTTGCTGTGAAGCTGTTGATCTGCTTTCTTTTCTGTCTGCTTGCTTTCTGTGCAACTGTAGTGGTGTGACTTGTTTGATTTGCTTGATGCATTAGAATAAGTTCATATTTAGATTGATTTAAGCTAGGAGCATGATTGCACTAGAGGTTGAGTTGCTCCCTCTGCTTGGATTTTTACTGTGTGGCTTTGCTTGCTGGTATTCGGTAGAGCCCGGCTCCCTTGCCTATGTGGTTATTGATCTGCTTGATAGCATGTTATTTCTTCTGTATGATTGCAGTTATTCATATCTGGCTTGAGGTTGAGATGAGCTTGTGGAGGCTGTTGCCCCACACACATTTCCTCCCTCACTTGCATTGCATGCATTTTATAGTCGTTTACTGTTTAATGTTAAGCTGATGCTTTATCTGTTTCGGTATACCATTGACATGATCCCCTAGGAATCTCACTTCCTTTGATAAGGAAGTGATGATTAGAACTTTAGGTTGAAACCTATGCATGATAACTTCTAGGAGTTCCCTGTTTCAAACTTCAACCATAGGATGAATCCTTGGCATGACAACAATAGGACCTGATAGTCTCCCCTTAGTTGAACCTGTTCGTTCTCTTCTCGTCTCAAAACAAATCAAAATAAAGTAATAAAGGTTAACTGACGTCGTACGTTACGAGCCTTAAGCTATCTGAGAAAGGATTGTTGGAGAGTTTCTTTTCAACAGTCTGGATGTTTAGTATGGCACCCTTTGGGTGACATGCGACACATTCACTCTCAGGTCATAGTCTCTAGTGCGATATTGGTTGCAAACATCCATAAAAAACAGTTCTTCCGTAAAAGACAGAAAACAAACTTCAAATCTTTTTGCCCCGTGGGCCCATAATTCAAAGGAAAGCTTTTCTGAAGAAAAGAGTGTCGTTAACTCCCATTTCTACCGCAAACGGTAACGCATAAGTCTCCAAAGGTCGAGTTGCGTACACCAAACTACTGGAACTGTTTGTTAACCTTACTCGAAAAACAGATGAATCTGAATTCTCGTAATCCGTATTATCCCAAACTACGTAAGCTCTGACCTCTCATACCTGTTGAGAGTACGTAGGCACAATACTGACGTATTGGCGAGCCACCTTCCCCCATCCGTTTACCCGTAGTTAGTCGAACTACGTTGACTCTGATTTCTTATTCTCTGATGAGAATACGTAGGCATAAAGTGTGATGCTTTGCCGAGTCATTTTCTTTTATTTTCAGACCGGCCTTGATAGGTAAATAGTAAAACCAACCCGTCAGATAAACACAACAAGCGTGGATCCCATCGAGTACGATGGACGTGAGGGGTGCTAATACCTTCCCCTTGTGTAACCGACTCCCGAACCCAAACAATGGTTGCAATGACCTTGTCTTATACCTTTTCGTCAGGTTTTCTGATCGTTTCCTTTCCTGTTCTGAGGGATAAATAACGAAAGGTGGCGACTCTTCTGTTTTGCCGGCACCTTATTTTCGCGGTAGCGACAAGTAGCAGTAGACTACATTTCCAAATGGGTGGAAGCTATTGCATCAATACAAGCAGACGACAAAACAATGATAAAATTCTTAAAAGGAAACATCTTCACAAGGTTTAGTAAGCCAAGGGTTTTGATTAGTAATGGAGGTTTTCATTTCTGTAACGCACAACTTGCAAGAGCTCTTGAAAATTATGGTGTCAAGCACAAAGTAGCTTCACCGTATCATCCGTAAACCAATGGCCGAGCGAAAGTGTCTAATCATGAGATAAAAACAATATTGGAAAAGTCAGTGCCAACTTTGCAAAAGGATTGGTCATTAAAACTGATGAAGCTCTTTGGGCATATCGTACTGCATACAAAGCACCAACATGTCTTACACCATTTCAACTAGTTTACGATAAAGCTTGTCATTTACTAGTCGAATTAGAGCACAAGGCGTTCTGGGCTTTAAAGGCTCTCAATTTTAGTCCACGACAAGCAGGTGCAAAGAGGAAGCTGCAAATACATGAGCTTGAGGAATTGCGACTACAAGCATACGAATCTTCCAAATTATACAAGGAAAAGATAAAAAGGTATCATGATAGCAAAATCATTACCAAGGATTTCAAAGTAGGACAAATGGTGTTGCTTTTCAACTCAAGATTGAGATTATTCCCAGGAAAACTTAAATCAAAGTGGTCCGGACCATTTCAAATAAAAGATGTCAAGCCATATGGAGCAATTGAATTGGAAGATCCAGTTTCAAAAGCAACATGGATTGTCAATGGCCAAATAATCAAGTTATACTTGGGTGGTGAGATTGACAGGCTCACTTTAATGATGCCCTTACGCGACCCTTGAAAAGTGCCACAAATTTCAAGCTAATGACGTTAAACAAGCGCTTTTTGGGAGGCAACCCAACGTGGTAAGTAAGTTATAGTTATTTTTCAGATTTCGGGGAAGTTATACCAGCCATCACAGGTAAGGCAAACCCTACAGAGAAACAAAAAAATCTGGCTAGTTCGTTATGCGAACTTACCTTCGTAATGCAAAAGTTGCTACACGTTCGCGACGGGAAGTAAACTTTGCAACACAAAATTGGTCCAATCAAACCTATAGTTACTGCATTGATTGACCATTTATTGAGATTCCACCCACCCCTACCCTAGGATTCATTTTGATTGCTTTGTCTGAGCAGTTTATTTATTTTTTCTTATTTTATTATCCTCATTAACTTTACAAATCTTTTCACATCTCCCGCACACAAAGCACGTTATTGCCTCTTGTGAGTTGCTCTTTCAAAAAAAAACTTCCCATTTTTCATCTTCCTCTCACAGACACTACAAGATCAGATATGCTTTCCTTATTTTTATTTTATGCAATTTATTTGTTTACTCATCTGTTAAAACTAAGCATGACAGGAAAAGCAAATCCATATATCTTACCCTATGTTATTGCATAGCTTTCTTGAATAATTGTACTCAATCTTCTAGTAAGACCAAAAAAGAGGATTTATAAAACACTGTGAATCACTAAAACAAACAACTGAGAAATCTCAAAACTGCAGAATTTCTGCATGCACAGTTTCACATCGCGGAGTTTACTTCGCTATGCGAACTCATGAAGAAACAAAACACTGTTTTATTTAATAGAATGTTGTCTGTGTGTATGGTATTTTTCAGAAATGGCTCCTAAAAGAGAAACTTCTCAAAAAAAGAAAAAAGTTGTGGGAGAAGGCACTTCAGGCCACAACCATTTGATCAATCTCGATTTGTTGGAGCGGTCCAAGAAGACCGCTTTAAGGAACTAGAGGCTAGGTCTATCTAGCCTGAAAGGAGATTTGAGATCAATGAGGAAGCTGATTACCGAGCCATCATCTTGTTGTTGAAGAACAGAAAGTAGGAGGTACTGTTACTCCTCCAAAGCACCTAAACTATGACATCGTCCGTGAGTTCTATGCCAATGCTTGTTGCACCCCAAAATTTGACCAACCCTGATCTTGTTTTTGGCTTATGTTTCATTGCATTTTAGCATCTTGCATTTTTACATATCATTGTTCTTACAGGGGATCAAGTGTTTGTATGTGTCATATCCAAGAAGAAAGCCTTATTGACCACAAACTGAAGCATAGGCATTGGTAGAGGTTGTTATGTGAGTGTCATCATCATGAAGATATTTGAGCTCCTAGAGAGGAGATGTGTGCCACAGCATTGTCAAAGAACCATCAGAGGGTTTTGTCAAGGGATTCATGAGGTCCTATCATTGGTGTGAGCATGAGGTAGAAGCTTGTTGAGTACCTCAGAGGTCATTATGGAGTTGGAATGGTCACTCAGTTCATCTGAACAATGCATATGCAAAAAGGGTGAAATTAGGGTTTCATTTTTAATCAGGCTAAACTTGTTTTTTTGGAGCAAATATTGTTTCCATGGTCTTCCATATGTCCTAAGGTGTTTGGATGTGGGATATTGATCATCAATTTTAATCAGAAGAGCTTCAATTGGTCAGTCAATTGAAAATCAGGAGATTTGGGGGAAAAGTTAACTCCTGACTTTTTGAGGTCAAAATCATGTTCCTCAAGTCCAATATGACCAATGGATGGAATTTGACCAAGAAAAGTCAAGGGAATCATGAAAAATCAAGAATTGTTGAAAGTTTCCATTTTGAGAAATTAGGGTTTTAGAAACTTTCTATTTTTGGAAAGTTTTATGGTTGAACAAGCCATCTTCAAGGCCATTTTTCTCCATGATCAAAGTTTCAAATGAACCTTTGGCCAACATAAAACTTGTTCCTTGTATTTCAAGCTTTCTTTTGAGTACCAATTCATAATCATATGATGTTTAGAGCTTAAGTTATGATGGATCAAAGTTGAGGATTTCAATGATTTCAACATTGCCAATCTTGGACAGATTTTTGTACCCCTTTTGCAAGCCAATTTTCATCACTTTCTTGATGTCAAATGGAACTTTGTCCCAAATGAAAGTTATAGATCATGTTCCAAGATTTCCAAAAAGTCCAAGAAGTCCTGCATATGATTTGTGAAGCTCGAGTTATGGAAGTGCAAAGTTGGGAAAAAGTAGGCCAAAATGCATAACTTAGAATTTTTCTAAGTTAATTATGGGCAGCTTGCATGACATGATTTTCAACATCATATTTCATGGTCTTCCAATTCTCAAATCAAGATGAGTTCAACATGAAAATTGTTCCTTGCCATCCCCTCTTTGATTAGAACCCAAGTTCTAGCCAAATTTATCCTTGTACACAACGATACCATTGCTCAAAGTTGGTAGTTTGAACATGTTTTCAAGGCACATGTTATGGTTCATTTGGCATATTTTGCAAAGTCATGCAGCATGCTTGCCTTGCTCTTTCCACGCGCATGAATTCATGTATTTGGTGCACACAAACATTGCCCAAACAAGCCAAACCAAGGCATGTACCACTTGTGAGCATTTTTGAATCTTTTGCCAAAACAAGGAAGAGACAAATTGCTTGCACTCTGAATTCATGCAGTCCATTCTGATTTTCCTTCCACTCAAACAAAACCACCTTCAAGACAAGCATGCTCGTGTCCTTATTCATCACCCACCATTGATGCAAGAAACCATGAAATTGTGAAATCTGATCCATTCAACTTTTACCATGGTAAAACTCTCCAAAATTTGTTTTTCACCACATATATAAGCTTGGCATAAACCCTAGGTCAAGGCAGCCACCATTAGAAAAAAAATTTGAAGTTGTCATCTTGCATCCTCTAAGAGTTTTCCTTGGAATATCCCTCATTAGTGATCCATTTCACAAGCTTTCGCTCATTCCATCATCACCATAACAACACCTTCAATCTGCAAGCAAAAGAACCCCCATTTGAACCAAAACACCATAGTTGAGTTTTTCACACTTTCTGAAAATCTCTTCGAAGCTCTCTCATTTTTGAACCATTCATCAAGTCCTTCATCACCTCAACATATTCTTCCAACTGTTTGCATAAAAGAGAGACTGTTGACATTTTGCACTCAAGCTGCTCAAAGTTGTTTGGAGCTGTTGAAGAAGATTCAAGGTCATTTAAGCATACCATCATCTCCCTCAAGTCCTAGTGGTTTGATCTGTAGATTTTGGAGAAGTTTTAACAAGTTATAAAGGGGAAGTGGACCATTCTCCACTAGGTAAGAACCTCTGAAATTTTCCTCTTTCCTACTTGTTTTCATGTGAGTTATTATGTTTAAAGCATGCTAGATACTTGGTGTTTGAAGCATACAAGTTGTTATGTGGTTTCTGTTTGATATGTGTTTGTGTTGCATGATGAAATTTCAGTTTGAACCTATAATTTTGAGCTAACTTTTGTGTGCCTTAGAGTGCTCTATCTGAGATATATTTGGCATGGTTCTGTTCCTTTCATTGTGGAGACCATTTTTGGTCTTTGAACTTTTAAAAATCATTGAGTGGTTGAAGAGATATGGTGATGGCAAGTTGAAGGTTCCATGTTGTTTCTATATCGTGCATGACTGGTTTTTGCTGAAAATCTTGGGAAGAAGATAATGAGGTGGCGAGGTTTGCTCACGTGTCATGGCTAGGGTTGAGGTGGACGTTGACGCGTTTAATGAAACGCAACGTTCCACCTCTAAGTCTTGATTTGTTTGGTTTTTGCTGAAAATATTAAATGGGCTTTTCATTTCGGTTTTTTTGCACCCCTCCGTTTTAGGCCCATGTGTGCGCCTCAACTGACCCCAGTCCAATCCAGTTTACTAACACACACACCCTTTTGTTTTTTTTGTTTATTTTATTTCATTTATTTGCTGTTTGCATTTTAATCATTTTAAAATAGTTCTAAACATCATAAAAATCCCAAAAAAAAATATTTTCCTGACATTTTAGCATGTTATTTATTTTTCCAAATTTTTATTTTACATTTATTATTTATTTTTCTATTTTATTTGGATTTGATGATTCAAGGTGTGTTTTGGTTTGTACCCTAATTTGAATGATTCATTTGGACCCCAATTTTAAATCCCCTATGACTATGGCTTCTCCCTCACTTAGGTGAGGGATTGAAGTTCCTTTGAGGGTCGATTTGGTCCATTGATGATCATTTTTCAATTGATTTTGCTTTGACTTTAGTTACCCCTCGACTCATGCTCGATAAAGTGGAGCACCATCAATCTTTGATTCGTCTGGTTATGCTTTGAGTGAAATTATGACTTGACATTTTGGCTAAGGTTTTTCACTTGACTTGGGTACCTTGAGTAATTTTCTTGGGATTTATTGAGGCTTTTGCCTATTTTTGGTGGTTTTTACAAATTCAACTCATTTTAAGGATGTTTGCACACATTAGTTTGACCTAGTCTTTGGGATATGATCATGAGTGATCCCTCAAGCACCTTTTGAGCTTTGTTACATATTTCTAACATGCTTGAGGTGTTATTTTTCTTGTTAGTGGTCATTGGCATGTGTGACTTGTGTCATAAGCTATCTGTTGATCATGTCCTTTCCACTTCTTTAAGTGTGAGTTTGTAGTTGAACTTTGGTTCATCACTTATACATGATCTTTCTTGTGATTGCCCTTTGCTTTGAGCTTGAATTTGGATCCCCTTGAGTTTCACTTCAGCCCCATGTGGTTTTCCACTTGTCCATGTTGATTTGGTGTTATCATTTGTGCTTTGAGTTTACCATGGACATTTGTCTTTGGCTTGCATTGTTGTTTGCATTGTTTTGTATGCATTGCTTTGTGTGAATTTTTAAGAAATGTTGGTTGAGATTTGCTTGTGGTGGGTGACTGCCCCACACTTTTTCCTCCCTATTTCCTTTGTGTATGCATCTTTTCTTTTCATCTCATTTGTTTGCATTGCATGTTGACTTGTTCAAGTCTACTTCTTTTCTTCCTTATTTCATCTGTGATTGTTTTATTTAGTGTTTACTTGGCTTTTAGCCATGATCCCCCTAGGATTACTAGTCCCTCCATTTAGGATGGGAGTAGGAGAGACATTAGGTGTTAAATCCTATGTATGATAACATTAGGATAGTTTCATCCCTTCATCCCAACTTTAGGAGCATTGTGTATGACAACATTAGGGTCCAATTTCCCCTTAGTCTGTGTCTTTCTCTTCTCATCTCCTAAACAATTCAAAACACCTAATAAAGGATGACATGTATTGTACGCTACGAGCCTTAAGTACTCGGGAAATGATGGTTGGGTGGACTCCACTCAACTGTCTAGAGTGTTTAGCATATTCCCTTTGGGAGATATGCGACACATTCGCTCTCGAGTCATAGTCTTTAGTGCACATGAGTTACAAACTATAACTTAATTCACTTCTTGTCTTAAAAAACTCAAAAACAAAACATCAAACCTTTTTATCCTTCGAGATTAATGGAAAATCATTTTTCATAAAGAGAGTGTTGTTAACTCTTGGTTCTACCGCAAACAGGTAACGCCTAAGTCTCCAATGGTCGAGCAGCAATACACTTAACTGCTAGAATGAAGGTTTAACCCTACTCGGTTTAAAACACTTGAACCAACGAGTGCCCGTAGTTAGCCCAAACTGCGTTTGCTCTGATTTCTTGTACCACGAAGATACGTAGGCACAAGACGGTGATTTCTTGGAGAGTAACCTTCTCCCACTTTCACCCGTAGTTTTCCGAACTACGTTGACTCTGACTTTCCCATTGCACAAGGGGATACGTGGGCATAGAGCGGTGATTCTCTATCGAGTCTTTTTTCCTTTATTTTTCCCCCGTGAGCCTGTAGCTTAGATAGTTTAGCACCCACAGACTAGACAACAAGCGGGGATCCCGTTTAGTACAACGGACGTGAGGGGTGCTCATACCTTCCCCTTGCGTAACCGACTCCCGAACCCAAGATTTGGTTGTGATGACCTGTCTTTTCCCTTTTCCATAGGTTTTCTCTGATCGTTTCATTCCCTCTTTTGGGATAAATAACGAACGGTGGCGACTCTTCTGTCGTTGTCGGCCCCCTTTCGTAGCGATGCGACAGCTGGAGACTCTTCTATCCTTGTCGGCCCCCCTTTCGCAGCAAGTGAAAGCTGGAGACTCTGCTGGGGAAAGACTGTTCCCCTATGCGAGTCAATCCTAGCGCTTGTTTGTTTATGTATTTGTATGTTTATATGTGTTGCATTTGCATTTCTATTATTGCATTTTTACTTTCAGCATTGTTATACATCATTATTACTGTGCTGTGGGGGGGTGTTCCAATGAGAGATAAGCCAAAACCCAGGCTTGAGGATAACCATAGCATTAGAGTGGAGAGTAGTAGGGACCTTCACGTTAGGCGTGCACTAGTCCTCATGAAATTTGTGTTCAGACGAGGTTTTCTGTTGAAGACATCCTATCCCATGCATGGCCAGGAGGGGGTGTTGGATCTGAAAGCTTTCGACTCTGGAGACCGATCATTTGGGAGTCACCTAAGTGAGGTCGCTTCATTAAACTATGATACCGAACCAAAAATGGTGAACGTATCATCGTTTCTCGAAAGTCTGTGACGCTGACGACCACATAGGATGCCAGACCTTATTGGAGATAAGTTCATACGTGTGAGTGGGAGGGTTTGCAGGAAATCTTGACCTTCAGCCTACCTGGTCATCTTGTCAGTATGAACAGTTACAATGTGATCCTTTTACTAGTGCTTTATGGTTTTCTCGCCAAAGCGAAGCGCTGGTCCATCTCCGTCAATAGCACAACACTCTTGATCCTTTGTTGCATTTGCATTTCAACATTGACATGTATCTGTGTTTCAAGTGTCTATTTTCCCCTTTTGATTCTAGTCTTCTAATCCACTGTCATCATGGAGCTTGGTTTCAAGAAGGATGTCATCTATAAGTTCCTAGTTACCAGATGTGAGATCTTTGGTTGGCCTTAGGTATGGGGTAGAACATGGAGTTATGGAAGATTTCAAGAAGGAATATGAGGGGGATTTTAGGCCTGGTCCGCAAAGTTTCCGAGCATGAGTTGGAGGGTCTCAACACGCTATTACAATTTTATGACCCTCAGTTGTGCTGTTTCACCTTCCCGGGATATGTTCTGCTGCCCACTCTGGAAGAATTTACTAAGTTGTTGGGAGTACCAGCGTTGAAGGAGATGCTTTTTATGCATTCAGAAGAAGAGCCCAATTTGACTAAACTAGCTGACTCTTTACATGTGGATGTTTCTGAAATAGAAGAGAAGCTGGTAAGAAGAAATGGAGTGCCTGGATTTCCGTTGCCATTCTTAGTGAGTAAGGCTCAACATTTTGCCAAGGAGGGATGTTGGTCTGTTTTTAATGCATTCTTGGCACTCTATATTTATGGGATAGTCTTGTTCTCCAACTTACCAGATTTTGTGGACTTGGACGTCTGCTATATTTTTGCTTCTGGGAATCCCGTGCCGACCCTTCTAGGTGACGTCTACCATTCCACCCATTACAAGAATGAGAATCAGAGAAGGAAAACTGTTTCCTATTGTACTTCATTGTTGTACAAGTGGTTTGTCTCACATCTACCAAAGTCCGGACCTTTTGTTGATCTTGCAAGCACTGTTGGTTGGCCAGACAGGCTCATGGGGTTAAGATTGGAGAATATTGTATAGTTTGATAGAGACCTTGTGGGCATAGAGATTATTTATAGTTGTGTGGACTACCCCAATGTTCCTTTGATTGGGAGGAAAAGTGGTGTTAATTACAACCCAGCTCTCGTTGTTCGGCAGTTTGGCTATGCTTTAAGAGAACCCCCGAAGGAGGAAGAAGTACAAGAATCTCTATACTTCACAGGCATAGCTGATACCATTACCCTGATTAGTTTGCAGCAGGCTTGGAACAACATTCGTTGTAGAGGAAAACTTTATTTGGGAAAGGGTGATTGCAGAGCATATGAACCTTACATGGAATGGATTCAAGAGAGAGTCGGGAGAATATTGTTTCCCTTTCTAGTAAAAGAACCTTTGTATCCTTCAGTAGAGTTGCAGAACATACGACAGTTGATGTGCATAAATATAATCAACTATGGGCCGAGAAGGAAGAACTACATTGGGTGAACGAAGAGTTAGAAAGGGAAGTTATTCAGCTCAGGAGTGAAAGGAATCAAGCTATCCAGTCATCCAAGAAGCAAACAGAGCTGGTAAACAAGATGGGTACGGAATTGACAAAGGAGATTAGCACCCGAGAACGAATAGGTAAGGATTTGAAGAGCGTCGGTGATGTCCTTAAGGGAAAGAAGAAGGAGCTAGAGAAAGCCCATTTGGAGATATCCAAGTTCAACACTCAATGGAACGCCGTACTAACTAACAATAAAGAGAGAGAATATAAACTCTGTCAACAGGTTGATAGCTTGAGAGGGGGGCTCAGCTTCGAGTCAGAATTGCAAAGGCTCCGGGTGAATACATGCGCCTACTAGAAAGCAACTGCAAACTCCATGAAGCTCTTGCAATGTTGGAGGAATACAAGCTGAGAATAGACTTGAAGAAACCAAGGCTTGAAGATGCTTTTGGGAGGATGCTTGGGAGGACTATGTTCAGGGTCTACAAGCCACTATCAAGAAGAGGGACTTGCTCATTCAGGGATTGATTGACAGGCCTGATCATCCAGACAAAAAGGAGTTACTAGAGAAGTTCCAGACTCGGGCACCGTATCTGACACATTTTCTCTTATATGTTGTTATGTTGTAGTTCGACCATCACCAGGATTGTTGGGTGAGGTCGCATTGACTATATTGTTTACCCTCTGTGATGTATGATGATACTCTATGGCTCATTTTATTTATGAGATGTTTTTCTGGCTACCTCTGTGGTTCTTCATTCTCCTACCATGATTGTGGCACTAGAATCAAGGGGAGAACTTTCCCTGAAATACATTTGCATGTCTGAATTTTGCATCATTCTTCATTTGCATTGCAGGTGTTCTATTTATGTTAACCTTACCTCTTCCTGTGGTTTGCCACTAGTTTGTTTCAGGATTAAAGGCCAGCCGATTCACCATTATTCTACACGAGGAATGTAACACCCCCTTTCTATACCCCCAAAATAAACAATTAAATCATTTAGGCACAAATTCAAAATTTCATCAGAGTACATTTGCAACGTGGCATAAAAGGGAAATATCACATTATCATAAAAATTCCAACACATACAACACCTGCTCAAACAAATATGCAACAACAGGGTAGCACCCACAAGAAATATTTAGAACAAGGCGGAAATATCCAAATATTCCATAATTCTCCAAAACATATGTTCACATATACAGTTATCATTCATCATGTTTACAAAACATATCATCAGCAGATACATACACAGATGTATCACAAAAAAAATCAAAATAATTCCTATCTACCCGGTGCTACATATCAGAGCCGACCGACCAAAAGGGGAAGAAGCCACGCTTCACAAAAATAAATCCAGCAATCTAATCTGCAATGCCTCATAGAGCATTAAAAGAAACAACAGAAGGGTGAGAAACGATATCATAATAACAATGCATATAAACATATATATATATATATATATATATATATATATATATATATATATATATATATATATATATATATATATATATATATATATATATATATATATATATATATATATATATATATATATATATATATATATATATATATATATATATATATATATATATATATATATATATATATATATATATATACATATAATATATATATATATATATATTATATATATATATATAATATATACATAATATCCAATATACGTCTTTCGCATTCTCACCGCAACTCACCTCGTCATACCGTATATCGCAATGTATTCACATTATCTATTTACAAATAGAACACCATGTATATACAATATGCGTCAACAATGTTTATATCAGTTCATAAACACACAAAACATACATATACATATATTCACACATACATGTGTCTTCAAGCATACCAATCATGCCAATCATCAACAATTCATATAAACATTTACAATTATGTTTATTCACCATACACCATGCAAGATGTCAACATGCAACTCATTGAGACCGACACACGACTCTATGCAGATGCAAATGCGGTACCGACTCATTTCAGCAGGTTCAATTGAAGAACCAAATAACCATCGCTCACACCCCACATGGGCACACGAGGTTCTGCAGATTCTACGCGGAATCAAAATAACCATCGCAACATACGAGGTTCTGCAAATCCACCGAGGGATCAATAATTAACCATCGCTCACACCCCACAAGGGCACACGAGGTTCTGCAGATTCACCGAGGAATCAATCGACACAAGAATGCATACCATGATGCTTCACATGCAACATGACTCATGACACTCTTGAAATGCACACATGTTTACAAACATACTCATGCATTCTACACATTCATCACATATATTCAAACAAACATCATAAATTTTTAATCAAGCTAAAAAATGCACATAATTGCCCAAACGGCCACAATTCATAATCTAGGATTCACGCCATACGGCTACCCACAGCATATCACAAACCAGCATATAAGCTATTAAATCAAAGAAGGGTCAATCGCAACCGAAACCCCAAGCCACGACAACACCACACAACAGGGAAAATTCATCCTGCTACGTTCGCTACACGCTCGCCTAGCGAGCTGCTAGCGAGCGTTCGCTACCTCCTCGCCTAGCGAACTGCTAGCGAGCAAGAACAGAGGCTATAGACCTCGTTCGCTACCCCGTTCGCCACAACGAACCTCCAGCGAGCTCCTCGCTACTCCCTTCGCTGCCAGCGAGGGACATCAGGATCTCACTGTCCCATGTCTGGGACCGTTCGCTACACGCTCGCCTAGCGAGCTGCTAGCGAGCGTTCGCTGTGTGCTCGCCTAGTGAGCTGCTAGCGAGTTGCCTGCGAACAGCAAAATTCAGTTCTGCTCCAGCACCTCGAAACTCACCAAAATCACCCGATTAAATCCAAAGTTGTTCCAGTAGCCTTAGTCTAACATATATCGTCTAACCTACATCATCTAATCACGATTCTAACCGTTAAACAATGATTCCTTTCGATTAAACCAAATTCAACCTAAAATGGAAAGTATAGAAAAACTACCAACAATCCAAAACAATCCAACAAAATCATACATGATTATACACATTGATAGAATAATAAAGTTTCACACCCTTACCTGATCAATCGAAAGCTTTGGTGATGATTTCTTGAAGTTCTAGGTTTTCCTCTTCTTTTCTCTCCACTTTCTCTTCTCCTCTTTCTTTCTCTTGTTTTTCTTTCTATGTTACTATATTTTTTCTTTTCCTCTCTCATCTCATATTTCTATTTCTTTCCTCTCAAATTCTTTCCACACACTAATTAATCAATTCTCATAAAAATATCCACTTAGCATAATCACTAATGCCCAAAATACCCTCCAACCTATTTTTACCCGAAACACTCAAAATCAGTAAAAAAAAATAGCATAATATGCACACATAACATATCAAACACATAAATCCTATATTTAAAATAATAATTCAATCAATTAAATTAAAAGGACTCAAAATAAAGGAAATCGGAATTGGGGCGTTACAACTCTCCCCCACTTAGGAATTTTCGTCCTCGAAAATATTACCTGATTCGAACAGCTCAGGATGCGACTCACGCATCTTACTCTCCAATTCCCAAGTCATATTGCCTTCCGCAGCACCTCCCCATGCTACTTTTACAAGCGAAATATCCTTGCCTCTTAGGTTCTTAACTTCACGGTCCAAAATCATAACCGGTAAAACCTCAACCGTAAGATTATCTCTTACCTCCACCTCATCCATAGGAATCACATGTGACGGATCTGGAACATAATTCCGAAGTTGCGAAACATGGAACACATCATGCAAATTCGAAAGATTCAGAGGCAACGCCACACGATAAGCCACCGCACCAACTCGTGCAATAATTTGATACGGACCAATAAAACGAGAAGTCAACTTCTTCGACTTCAAAGCACGACCCACACCCATAACCGGTGTAACTCTCAAAAACACATGGTCACCTTCTTGAAATTCAAGATCCTTCCTTCTCTTGTCATGATAACTCTTTTGCCTATTCTGAGAAGCTTTCATCTTCTCCCGAATAAACTTCACCTTCTCCGTCGTTTGTTGTACCATCTCCGGTCCAACTACCGATCTCTCTCCGGTTTCATGCCAACACAAAGGTGTTCGACATCTCCGACCATACAAAGCCTCAAATGGTGCCATACCAATACTTGCATGAAAACTGTTGTTGTAAGTGAACTCAATCAATGCCAAAAAGCTATCCCAAACACCACCTTGCTCGAGCACACAAGCACGCAACAAGTCCTCCAACGATTGAATCGTCCTCTCAGTTTGGCCATCCGTCTGCGGATGATACGCCAAACTCAACCTCAACTTAGAACCTAAAGCCTTTTGCAAACCTTCCCAAAATCTCGAAGTAAATCTAGGATCTCTATCCGACACGATACTCTTGGGAACTCCATGCAACTTCACAATCACCCGAACATAAATCTCGGCTAACTTTTCCAAAGGATAACTAATATCAATCGGAATAAAGTGAGCAGATTTAGTAAGCCTATCAACAATCACCCAAATAGCATTGTGACCTCTTTGCGTATTTGGTAAACCCGTAACAAAATCCATTGATATACTATCCCATTTCCATTCCGGAATATCCAACGGTTGCATCAAACCGCTAGGCTTCTGATGTTCCACCTTAGACTTCTGGCAAGTCAAACACGAATACACAAACCGAGCTACATCCCTCTTCAATCCGGACCACCAAAGATTTTCTTCAAATCTTGATACATCTTATTCGCACCCGGATGGATACTCAAATTACTCCGGTGTCCTTCCTCCAATATCATCTTTCTCAAATCCACATCGTCGGGAATACAAATACGACCACGGAATCTCAAAACTCCAAAATTATCAACTTTAAAGTCCTCATTCTCATTCATCATCAAATCCACAAATTTCAAATCCAACTTTTGCTTTTCACGAACGGTAGCAAGAAAATCATTCGTAACATGCAACATACCAAGTTTCACACTTCTCGGCGTCATTTCACAAACCAAACTCAAATCTCTAAAATTCTCCAAAAGTTCCCATTCTCTTACCATCAATGTAGACATATGCACTAACTTCCGGCTCAAAGCATCGGCTACAACATTTGCCTTACCCGGATGGTAATTCAAACCAAAGTCATAATCCTTAAAAAACTCTAACCACCTCCTTTGCCTCATATTCAATTCCTTTTGTTCAAATAAATACTTCAAACTCTTGTGGTCGCTAAAAACTTCAAATCTCGCACCATAGAGATAATGCCTCCAAATTTTCAAAACAAAGACCACGGCCGCCAATTCCAAATCATGCGTAGGATAATTCTTCTCATGCACTCTCAATTGCCTTGAAGCATAAGCCACAACTTTACCGTCTTGCATCAAAACACCACCCAAACCGGACAAAGAAGCATCACAATAAACCACAAACGATTCCGTCGGATTTGGCAAAATCAAAATCGGCGCCGTTGTTAACCGTCTCTTAAATTCAACAAAACTCTTCTCACAATTAATGTCCCAAACAAAAGTCTTTCCCTTACAAGTCAACTGATTCAACGGAAGTGCCAACTTCGAAAATCCCTCAATAAACCTCCGATAATAACCGGCCAAGCCCAAAAAGCTTCGGATCTCCGTAACCGACTTAGGAGCCTCCCATTGCATCACTGCATCAATCTTGGACGGATCAACACAAATACCATTACCAGAAATAACATGCCCAAGAAAACTCACTTCCGATAACCAAAACTCGCACTTGGATAACTTAGCATACAATTGCTTCTCCTTCAAAACTTGCAACACAACCCGCAAATGCTCTTCATGCTCTTCTTGAGACTTAGAGTAAATCAAAATGTTGTCAATAAACACAACTACGAAACGATCTAACTGCTCATGAAAGATACGATTCATATATTCCATAAACACACTCGGCGCATTAGAAACTCCGAATGGCATCACAGAAAATTCATAATGACCATACCGTGTCCTAAAAGCCGTCTTTTGAATATCTTCTTCTTTAACACGAATCTGGTGATAACCTGACCTCAAATCTATCTTACTAAAAACACGGGCACCAACCAATTGGTCCATCAAATCATCAATTCTAGGAAGCGGATACTTATTCTTAATAGTCACCTTATTCAACTGCCGATAATCAATACACAACCGCATGCTCCCATCTTTCTTCTTTACCAACAATACCGGCGCACCCCAAGGAGAAACACTCGGCCTAACAAATCTCTTTTCCAATAAATCATTCAATTGTTTCTTCAACTCTACCAACTCCGATGCCGACATACGATACGGTGCCATCGAAATCGGTCTAGTACCGGGAACTAGATCAATCGAAACTCAACTTCCCTTTCCGGCGGTACATCCGTAATGTCCTCCGGAAATACTTCTGGAAAGTCACATACCACTGGAACCAAATCCAATTCAACCTTATTCTCTACCGACAGCGACACAAACAAACAGAACACTTGAGCTTCATCTGCCAAAAGTTTCTTCAACTCTTTAGTGGATAGAAAACTCTCTTCCTCCTCATCTCCCAAAGATGGAAACCTCACCAACTTGTGATAACAATCAATACGAACTCTATTATACTGCAACCAATTCATACCTAAAATCACATCTAATCCTTCTAATGGCAAACACACCAAGTCCATAATAAAGTCCTTACCATACATGGTCAAGGGACAACTCAAACATACCAAAGACGTAGTTACCAACCCTGAAGCGGGCGTCTCAATAACCATATCACCACCACAAGAAGACAAACACAAATCCAAACGCTTAGCGCACTCGAAAGAAATAAACAAATGAGTCGCTCCGGTATCAATAATAGCAACTAAAGGCATATTATTAATAAAGCATGTACCTTTAATCAACCGATCCGCATTAGTAGTGTCTGCACCCGCTAATGCAAATACCTTCCCGCTTGACGGAGCTTGCTTTGCCTTAGTACACTTTGTACTAATATGACCAACCTCCCCACAGTTAAAACACTTAATCACATTCCTTCTACATTCAGTTGTAGCATGACCGAGACCACCATAGTTAGCACACTTTTCCCCAGCCTTCTTACACTCAAAAGATTTGTGCCCCACTTTGCCGCACCTATAGCACTTAATGGACCAGAACTTCCACCACCGGGTCTCTTAACAAAGTGTTCCCTATGCTTGCCTTTATCAGCAGGCGTCACATAAGGTCCACTCCTTACCGGTTGCTTTCCTTTCTTCTCATTTAAACTCTTATAGTGAGTAGAACGAGCTCTATTATCTTCTTCAAAGATCCTGCAGCATTCGGTCAAGTCCGAAAATCTTCGAATCCTCTGATAACCCACCGCTTGCTTGATCTCAGGACGCAAGCCATTCTCATACTTAGTGCACTTGGAAAATTCTGCCGTCACCGCATCATAGTGAGGATGGAACTTCACCAACTCCGTAAACTTAGCCGTGTAGTCAACCACAGACATGTTCCATTGTTTCAATTCTAGAAACTCCATTTCCTTCTTTCCTTCACACTCTCCGGATAATACTTCCTCAAAAATTAAGTGCGGAACAAATCCCAAGTTATTTCCTCATCATCAACTTCAAGAATTTGTCTTATGCCGACCCACCAGTCATCGGCTTCTTCTCTCAGCATGTGAGATCCAAGTCTCACCTTGTTCCCCTCAGCGCAATTCATAACTCTGAAGATCCTCTCGACCTCCTTCAGCCAAATCTGAGCACCGTCCGGATCAAACCTTCCTTTGAACACCGGCGGCTGATTCTTTCTAAACTCATCGTTAGCATTCACATTCGGTGCACCCTGCACCACTCGAGCCATAGCCTCCAATGCCGCAGCCATAGCATTGTCATTACGACCAGCCATATTCTGATTATTCCCAAAAATAACAACAAGGTCAAACAACCGTTCAACCAACAAAAACAGCGAGACAGATACAACTGACTCAACACTGGCTCTGATACCACTTAATGTAACACCCCCTTTCTATACCCCCAAAATAAACAATTAAATCATTTAGGCACAAATTCAAAATTTCATCAGAGTACATTTGCAACGTGGCATAAAAGGGAAATATCACATTATCATAAAAATTCCAACACATACAACACCTGCTCAAACGGATATGCAACAACAGGGTAGCACCCACAAGAAATATTTAGAACAAGGCGGAAATATCCAAATATTCCATAATTCTCCAAAACATATGTTCACATATACAGTTATCATTCATCATGTTTACAAAACATATCATCAGCAGATACATACACAGATGTATCACAAAAACAATCAAAATAATTCCTATCTACCCGATGCTACATATCAGAGTCGACCGACAAAAAGGGGAAGAAGCCACGTTTCACAAAAATACCTCCAGCAATCTAATCTGCAATGCCTCATAGAGCATTAAAAGAAACAACAGAAGGGTGAGAAACAATATCATAATAACAATGCATATAAACATATATATATATATATATATATATATATATATATATATATATATATATATATATATATATATATATATATATATATATATATATATATATATATATATATATATATATATATATATATATATATATATATATATATATATATATATATATATATATATATACATATATATATATATATATATATATATATATATATTATATATATATATATATATATATATATATATATATATATATATATATATATATATATATATATATATATATATATATATATATATATATATATATATATATATATATATATATATATATATATATATATATATATATATATATATATATATATATATATATATATATATATATATATATATATATATATATATATATATATATATATATATATATATATATATATATATATATATATATTATATATATATATATATATATATATATATATATATATATATATATATATATATATATATATATATATATATATATATATATATATATATATATATATATATATATATATATATATATATATATTATATATATATATATATATATATATATATATATATATATATATATATATATATATATATATATATATATATATATATATATATATATATACATAATATCCAATATACGTCTTTCGCATTCTCACCGCAACTCACCTCGTCATACCGTACATCGCAATGTATTCACATTATCTATTTACAAATAGAACACCATGTATATACAATATGCGTCAACAATGTTTATATCAGTTCATAAACACACAAAACATACATATACATATATTCACACATACATGTGTCTTCAAGCATACCAATCATGCCAATCATCAACAATTCATATAAACATTTACAATTATGTTTATTCACCATACACCATGCAAGATGTCAACATGCAACTCATTGAGACCGACACACGACTCTATGCAGATGCAAATGCGGTAGGTCCGACTCATTTCAGCAGGTTCAATTGAAGAACCAAATAACCATCGCTCACACCCCACATGGGCACACGAGGTTCTGCAGATTCTACGCGGAATCAAAATAACCATCGCAACATACGAGGTTCTGCAAATCCACCGAGGGATCAATAATTAACCATCGCTCACACCCCACAAGGGCACACGAGGTTCTGTAGATTCACCGAGGAATCAATCGACACAAGAATGCATACCATGATGCTTCACATGCAACATGACTCATGACACTCTTGAAATGCACACATGTTTACAAACATACTCATGCATTCTACACATTCATCACATATATTCATACAAACATCATAAATTTTTAATCAAGCTAAAAAATGCACATAATTTCCCAAACGGCCACAATTCATAATCTAGGATTCACGCCATACGGCTACCCACAACACATCACAAACCAGCATATAAGCTATTTAATCAAAGAAGGGTCAATCGCAACCGAAACCCCAAGCCACGACAGCACCACGCAACAGGGAAAATTCATCCTGCTACGTTCGCTACACGCTCGCCTAGCGAGCTGCTAGCGAGCGTTCGCTACCTCCTCGCCTAGCGAACTGCTAGCGAGCAAGAACAGAGGCTATAGACCTTGTTCGCTACCCCGTTTGCCACAGCGAACCTCCAGCGAGCTCCTCGCTACTCCCTTCGCTGCCAGCGAGGGACATCAGGATCTCACTGTCCCACGTCTGGGACCGTTCGCTACACGCTCGCCTAGCGAGCTGCTGGCGAGCATTCGCTGCGTGCTCGCCTAGCGAGCTCCTAGCGAGTCGCCTGCGAACAGCAACATTCAGTTCTGCTCCAGCACCTCCAAACTCACCAAAATCACCCGATTAAATCCAAAGTTGTTCCAGTAGCCTTAGTCTAACATATATCGTCTAACCTACATCATCTAATCACGATTCTAACCGTTAAACAACGATTCCTTTCGATTAAACCAAATTCAACCTAAAATGGAAAGTGTAGAAAAACTACCAACAATCCAAAACAATCCAACAAAATCATACATGATTATACACATTGATAGAATAATAAAGTTTCACACCCTTACCTGATCAATCGAAAGCTTTGGTGATGATTTCTTGAAGTTCTAGGTTTTCCTCTTCTTTTCTCTCCACTTTCTCTTCTCCTCTTTCTTTCTCTTGTTTTTCTTTCTATGTTACTATATTTTTTCTTTTCCTCTCTCATCTCATATTTCTATTTCTTTCCTCTCAAATTCTTTCCACACACTAATTAATCAATTCTCATAAAAATATCCACTTAGCATAATCACTAATGCCCAAAATACCCTCCAATCTATTTTTACCCGAAACACTCAAAATCGGTAAAAAAAAAATAGCATAATATGCACACATAACATATCAAACACATAAATCCTATATTTAAAATAATAATTCAATCAATTAAATTAAAAGGGACTCAAAATAAAGGAAATCGGAATCGGGGCGTTACAAGGAAACCAACAAAGAGTTATGGATCAAGTTCAGCTCGAGCTTCAAGAATTCTGTGATAGGATGGCACAATTCATGGAAATGATGCAGGGGGTCGCCAATGGCCAGGAACAGTTAAGGATGTTGGTCCAGCCTTTGGTGTCAAGGGTAGATGGAAATGGGGTTTCACATGGTGGAACCGTTGTTGTGCCTCCAGTGGACAACAGTACGCCACAGGCAGATGCTGTGCCAACAGTAGTTATCCTTTCGGGCAGAGGAAACCAAACTGGAATTCCTATCCCAAGTCCGATGGGCACTGTGTAGGGTAACAATGGTCCCCAGTGGGAACACGACGAGAAAGATGATGTCTTCTCCATGGGAGACCTTGGGGCAGGATTGCAAACTGATGCAGATAGAAGGTTCAAGGCAATAGAAGAAAAAATGAGGAGCCTTAAAAAAAAACCCAGAATGTTATGGGTCTTGACATGTCAAATCTAGGATTGATTCCGGGACTAAGGGTTCCCCCAAAGTTTAAAGTTCCTGATTTGAAAAAATATAAGGGGACGACATGTCCAAGGGTGCATCTCCGCTCTTATTATAGGAAAATGTCAGCATATTCTGATGATGAGAAGTTACTTATGTATTTTTTTTTCCAAGATAGTCTGTCAGGGCCGTCCCTAGAGTGATATATGGGCTTAGAGCCAATAAATATCAGGAGTTGGAGGGATTTAGCAGAGGTTTTTGTTAAACACTACCAGTACAACAGGGACTTGGCACCGAACCGAGTGCAGTTACAGAATTTATCTCAAAGGAGTAACGAATGCTTTAAGGAGTACACCTAGAGATGGCGTGAACTTGCCGCTAGAGTTCAACCTCCCATGGTGGAGAGAGAACTGATTGACTTATTTGTGGCTACGTTGCCCAGAATTTACTACGAGAAACTGGTAGGGAACATGTCTGGAAGTTTCTCAGATTTGATCATTACTGGCGAAAGGGTCGAAAATGGGATTAAGATGGGGAAGATACAAGCAGGGGAAGGGACCTCATCTGGAGTTGGAAGAAAGAACTTTGGTACCAATAAAAGGGAGAACGAGACAAATGCAGTGTCCAGTTTTAAGAATCAAAATAGAAATCAGAATCAGCGTCAACAACAACCATACTATCAACAACCACCACAAGTGGCTAGCATTGCCATCCCGGCAGTGCAGCCTCAGCAACAATAACCACGTCAGCAGCAACAACAACAACAACAGAACTTTGCGCCTCGGCAGTACCAGGATCGCAGAAGAACAGTGAACAGGAACTTCGACGCACCGCCAATGCCTTAAGCCCAATTATTACAGCATCTGATGCAGTTACAGTTGGTCCAAAAAAGGACGTTAGCACCGTTAACAGGCCCACCACCTCCTGGATATGACGCTAATGCTCGGTGTGACTTCCACTCTGGCGCTCCTGGCCATCACATCGACAACTGCAAAGCCTTCAAGCATAAGGTTTAAGACCTTATTGACAGTAAGGCTATCAATTTTAATCATGATGCGCTGAACATCGTCCAATCACAGGGCAGCAGGGGTGCACGCTATCAGTGAAGAAGGCTTGAACTTTGTGTCTAGTATGGAGGATCTGAAAACTCCGTTAAGCTTTGTAAAGAGTAAGTTGTGGAAGGTGGAGTGTTCCCTGGTTGTGGGAAAGATTGTGAAGACTGTGTAGCTTGTCCTGAAGGATGTCTAAGTCTGAAGAACCATGTGCAACTATGATGGATGACAGTATATTGCAATTTGATAGGATCCAGGAGAAGGATGATGAAAAGATAATCAGTGAAGAGAAGGATGAGGTGGCCACCATATCCATCCCTTACGAGACGATTACTATCTCTGCGCCTCCAGTGTGGCCTACTAATCATATTTACGAAGGCGGGACCTATACCTTATGAGAGCTCCAAGGCGATCCCTTGGAACTATGGGGCAGAGGTCTATTGCAACAGGCAGAAGCAGGAACTAAAGAGTTCGCCTTTGGACTCAGTTGACAATCTGGTAGGAGCCGGAGGGATGACTCGAAGTGGAAGAATATTTTCACCTCCCGAAGTAAATGCGGAAAGATCTGACAAAGGTAAAGGGAAGGCGATATCTGAAGAGAGTTCTCAGGATGGAGAGAAGGAAACCTTGCTGAAGGATGCAGAAAAGTTTATGCGGTTGATAAGGAAAAGTGATTACAAGATTGTGGATCACTTACAGCAGACTCCATCAAAGATATCCATTTTATCACTATTGTTGTGCTCTGAAGCGCACAGAAATGCTCTTTTGAGAATCTTGAATACAACCTACGTGGCATAGGAGATATCTGTGAATCAACTCGAGGGAGTAAGTGGCACACGTTAATGCTGGTAACGGGCTAGGATTCACCGATCTT
This sequence comes from Lathyrus sativus, assembly GCA_963859935.3. NCBI lineage: Eukaryota > Viridiplantae > Streptophyta > Magnoliopsida > Fabales > Fabaceae > Lathyrus > Lathyrus sativus. The sequence goes on from OZ012741.1 coordinate 58,945,499, forward strand.
GATTTGACACCAAAGGGACGAAATCATAATTCGGCACTGCACATATCCACCGAATGTATAGGGGCTATGTTGTCTCACGTGCTGGTAGATACTAGGTCGTCACTAAATGTGCTACCCAAGAAAGCTCTGATGAAGTTGGACGAACAAGGAATAATCTGTACCCCAAGTGATTTAGTCGTGCGGGCATTTGATGGGACGAGAAGGTCCGCGTTTGGGGAGTTGACTTTGCCGATTCAGGTCGGTCCAGAAATTTTTGATGCGATGTTCTATATAATGGATATCCAATCAGAATATAGTTGTCTATTGGGCCGGCCTTGGATACATTCAGCGGGAGCTATGACATCAACCCTGCACCAAAAATTGAAGTACATGGTGGATGGCAATATTGTGACTGTTTGCAGGGAGGAGGATATCATGGTGAGCTATCTGTCATTGTTTAAGTATGCGGAGGTCGATGGTGAAATTCATGAAACACTATGCCAAGCCTTTGAGACCATTCAGATCAAGAAGAAGGCGCTCACGAAGGTCAAAGCGCCAGAGGTTTCCATGTCATCATTCAAGGAAGCACAAGCCGTAGTGAAGTCCGGATCAACATAAGGATGGGGGCAAGTAGTGAGTGTCCCCAACAAACAAGACAAGTTCGAATTGGGATACAACACTTATTCATCTTCTTCACAGAGTGCTCCACGCTATAAGGGGCCCGTCCAGTTCACCAATGGTGGGGTGACATTCGAAAGGATTAATGTCGTTTCTGACGAGGAAGGAGACAACGATTGCGACATGGATGCATGGATTCAACCATGTATCCCTGGCTAGAGCTTGAAGAATTGGACCGTTGAAGAAGTTATCTCTGTGACTTATGAAGAGTAATTGCTTTGTTTTGATTAATGTATTGTCCTATGCTCTGCCCAGAGCATAATGGTCTTTATTTGTAGGGCCCTATCTGTTATGTGTGTGAACAATCTTTTTTTTATCAATCAAAAAGGCGTCTTTTCATTCAAAATTTGTGATCTTTGTTTTTCTTGTTTTATTTTCTAACAATAAAATGGCAATGTGGTTTGTGTTTGTATGTTTGCATATAATTTAAGCACAAAATCATCATCATTGCAGGTTTCACATTTCAGATACCACCAACTCAGACTCGTCTATGACTTGGTGTGACTTTAACAATCTGATCTTTCAAGCGGAAGAAGAGATCGAAGAAGACGAAGACTTGCCTGAGGAGCTTGCCAGATTGTTAAGACAAGAGGAGAAGGTCATCCTGCCTCACTAGGAGGAAGTTGAAGTCGTCAACTTGGGAACAGAAGAGGCTAAGAAGGAAGTCAACATAGGGGCCGTGCTGCAAAGTGATGTCAAGCAAAGATTGGTAGAATTACTACGAGAGTATAAGGATGTCTTTGCTTGGTCATATGAAGATATGCCTGGACTCAACACAGATATTATGGTTCATCGCCTGCCTCTTCGAGAAGAGTGTCCTCCTATCAAGTAAAAATTGAGAAGAATCAGGCCAGATATGGCAGTGAAGATCAAGGAAGAAGTTCAAAAGCAATTGGACACCGGATTTCTGGCTGTAACCAACTACCCTCCATGGGTCGCTAACATTGTGCCCGTGCCTAAGAAGGACGAAAAAGTCAGGATGTGTGTTGACTATAGGGACCTGAATAGAGTGAGCCCAAAGGATGATTTCCCCTCCCCCATATTGATGTGCTTGTTGATAACACCGCACAATACTCAGTGTTTTCCTTCATGGACGGTTTCTCTGGATATAATTAAATTAAGATGGCACCGGAGGGTATGAAGAAAACAAATTTTATCACGCCATGGGGGACGTTTTGTTATAAGGTGATGCCTTTTGGGTTGAAGAACACAGGGGAAACTTATCAACGAGCAATGGTGATTCTCTTTCACAACATGATTCATCATGAAATTGAGGTTTATGTCGATGATATGATTGCAAAGTCCCAAATGAAGGAGGGGCATCTGGTGAATCTTCTAAAGTTGTTTGAGAGGTTAAGAAAGTTCAAACTAAGGCTGAACCCAAACAAGTGTACCTTTGATGTACGGTCCGGAAAGCTGTTGGGGTTCATTGTCAGTGAGAAAGGTATTGAGGTCGATCCTATGAAGATCAAGGCAATTCAGGAAATGCCAGCACCGAAGACCGAGAAGAAGGTTCGTAGATTCCTGGGTAGATTGAACTACATTGCGGTTAATATCTCACCTTACAGCCACTTGTGAACCAATGTTTAAACTATTGAAGAAGGATCAGGCGGTCGTCTGGAACGAAAATTTCCAGAAGGCGTTTGAGAAGATAAAGGAGTATTTGCAGGAACTCCAATACTGATGCCACCGGTGGCCGGAAGAGCATTGATAATGTACTTAACGGTTCTTGAGAATTCCATGGGTTGTGTTCTCGATCAACATGATGAGACTGGAAGAAAAGAGCATGCAATTTACTACTTGAGTAAAAAGTTCACAAACTGTGAATCCAGATACTCAATGTTGGAGAAGACTTGTTGCGCACTTGCTTAGGCCGCTAAACGCCTAAGACAGTATATGTTAAACCATACAACCATGTTAATTTCAAAGATGGATCTGATTAAGTACGTATTCAAAAAGCAAGCGCTGTTAGGGAGGATTGCTAGATGGAAAATGGTTCTGATAGAGTACGACATTCAATACGTCTTCCAAAAGGCCATTAAAGGGGGTGTTCTGTCAGAATATCTTGCAGAGCAACCAATCAACGACTATCAGCCAATGAAGTTTGATTTTCCTGATGAGGACATTATGCACTTGAAGATGAAGGACTGTGACGAGTCATTGCCTGACGAAGGTCCCGAGTTGGCCTCCCAATGGAAATTTATCTTTGACGGTGTTGTTAACTCCTACGGTAGTGGAATTGGGGCAATCATTACAACTCCTCATGGTTCTCATATACCATTCACTTCTAGGTTGACATTTCCATGCACCAATAACGAGGCCGAATATGAAGCATGTATCATGGGAATTGAGGAAGCAATTGATTTGAGAATCAAGAACCTTGATATCTATGGTGATTCTGCTTTGGTGGTTAATCAGATCAAAGGATAGTGGGAGACCCGCCAGCCTAATCTGATTCCTTATATGAACTACGTGAGAAGGTTGCTACCTTTCTTCGACCGAGTAGAGTTTCATCATGTGTCGAGAGCAGAAAATCAGATGGCAGATGCCTTGGCCACATTGTCCTCAATGTACAAAGTGAATTTTTGGAACGATGCACCGAGAATCGTCATCTCACGCCTTGATAGGCCAACATTTGTTTTCGTAATAGAAGAAGCTTCTGATGGCAAGCCATGGTATTACGATATCCAGAACTTTCTCAAGAACCAAGAATATCTGCCTTGGGCATCGGCCCGGGATAAGAAGACCTTGAGGAGGTTACCTAGTAACTTCTATCTGAATTCGAATGATGTACTCTATCAAAGGAACTTTGACGTAGTGCTGCTAAGATGTGTGGACGAAAAAGAAGCAAGACTACTTATGGAGGAGGTCCACGAGGGTGTCTTTCGAACACATGCAGGTGGGCATGCCATGTCTCAAAAGCTGTTGAGAGCAGGGTATTATTGGTTAACTACGGAGTCTAATTGCTTCAAGTATGCTAAGAAATGCCACAAATGCTAGATTTATGCCGATTAGATTCATGTGCCACCGTGTCCTTTGAACGTCATGTCATCCCCATGGCCTTTCTCCATGTGGGGCATTGACATGAATTACAAGATCGAGTCGACCGCATCCAATGGACATCATTTCATCTTAGTATCCATCGACTATTTCATCAAATGGGTCGAAGCGGCTTCTTATGCCAATGTCACTAAGCAAGTTGTAGCCCGGTTCATCAAAGGGGACATCATCTGCCGCTATGGGGTGCCTGAGAGGATCATTACTGATAATGGTTCAAATTTGAATAACAAGATGATGAAGGAATTATGCCAGAATTTCAAGATTGAGCATCATAATTCTTCTCCCTATCGTCCGAAGATGAATGGCGTTGTGGAAGAGGCCAATAAAAACATTAAGAAGATAGTGCAGAAGATGGTTGTGACCTATAAAGATTGGCATGGGATGTTGCCTTTTGCATTACATGGATATCGTACCTCAGTGCGCACTTCAACTGGGGCAACTCCTTTCTCGTTGATATATGGTATGGAAGCAGTCTTACCATTGGAAGTCGAGATTCCTTCTTTGAGAGTTCTGGTTGACGTTAAACTGGATGAGGCAGGATAGGTGAAAAACAGATTGAATTAGCTCAACCTGATGGACGAGAAGAGATTGGCGTCCATTGCATACGACCGTCTATACCAGAGCAAAATGAAGAAAGCCTTCTATAAGAAGATGCATCCTCGAAGCTTTTAGGCAGGTGATTTGGTGTTGAAGCGGATTCTCCCTCCACAGACAGATCACATGGGAAAATGGACTCCCAATTATGAAGGTTCGTATGTTGTAAGGAAAGTCTTCTCCGGAGGGGCCTTACTACTTTCGACCATGGACGGCGAAGATTTCACGTCCCCTGTGAACGCAGATGCAGTCAAAAGATACTTTGCTTAAAATGGACTCGCTGGAAAGAAAAAGAAAATCCAGGCAAGAGTGGGGCATCCCGACGAACCATAAAAGGATAGGTTCGGGCAAAAATTAGGGATAAAAAAAAGGAAAAAATGTAAACCCACAAAGTTGAAAACCTGAAAGGGCGAATTTGGCAAAAATGGGTATCCCAGTGAATCGAAAACCCGCAGGGGAGATTCAGGAAAAAATTAGGGATTTAAAAAGCAAACAACTACGGTCTGCGTATTGATCTTCAAAACATAGTGGATTATGGGAGAACTCGAGAGTCAGTCGTTTAAATCAATCTCTTCAGAAGACGCAGCATTTGAAAGGCATCGAAGTCACACGAATCATGGTTGAGTCGTCCTATGGTGGTTGTTTGTGCCATATTGCTGACATTTATGTATATTCTTGTGCACTTCTGTATATTTCTTACGCGACTTTCTCATTCTAGGAGTTGCATCTGTTGTAAATTTTCCTATTTACAGGTTGTTTATCAATAAAACATACTATTCAAAAAAACCTTTATTGTTGTTTTAGCTTTTTACCGTTTTGATTGCCAAAGACACCTGATGTTTTTGATAAAACTGTGCATACATAAATTTGCGGGCTCTGCCAACTACAATCGAAACAATGTTTTTGCTTGAATAATGTCACAGGTGATAATTAGGATGGTGCTTGGTGCGCAAAACATGCTTGTTTATTTGTCATCTGCAGGACTTTCATCCTCGAGACATTTCCAGAAGTCCCCCAATCTAAAGAAGGCGTGTTCACATCCCCAGCAGGTTGGAACCTCATACAGTTAAGGATATCCTCAGCAGGTCGAGATCGATATCTCCAGCAGAGTAGGATCGTCTTCAACGAGTAGGTGTGGGATTACCCCCCCCCCCCAGCAGTGGGATGAGTTCAGTGTTGTTTCCCCACAGAGTCTGATACTGACTCAATTCCCTAAGCAGAGGTTGATATTGTTGAGTTTATTGCTCGTTTCCCCAAGCAGAGGTAGATGCTGATTCCCTCATTGGGAGATCCTCAGCAGAGTTATGATCCGTAGCAGAATCCAGTTGGTCATTGGTATTCGCTGAGATGTTTCCCCAGTTAATTTTTCATCCCCTGCAGATCCCCAGAAAAGTCAGTGGAATTTTTCCTGCCCGCGGAATGGGATTGGCTCGGAGGATTGTTATTCGCCATCCTCAGTATAAAGTTTGGGATGCTTCCCCAGCAGATCTTCTTCATTATCCCTAGCAGAGTGGATTCAAATATCCAGTAAAGCGGAATCTCCGGCAGAATGGAGCTATTCCTCAGCAGTTTTCTTCGCTTCCCCAATAGAGTTGTCTGCTCCCTGGAATGTTATGTTCTGGCAGGCCATCCAGGGTTGGTTTCCCCAGTAAAATGGATCTGTTTTCCTCATCCAAGTCATTTGTTCCCCAGAAGAGTTGTATTCTGGTAGGAAATCCAGGGCGTTTTCCTCAGTAGAGTTTGATTTGATCCCCAGCGGAGTGGATCTGTTCTTAGCAAAGCAGTTTTACCCAGAAGCGTTCTTGGAGATCATCTAGGGCTTATTTTCCCGAGCATGGGTCCATCTGTACTAGGCGTGCCTAGTCTTTCCCCAACGGAGTTTGTTCTTTCTCTTCACCATTTATTTTGCTGGAGTGATTCCTTTGCATTTGCATTGTGCATAACATCCTCTCAAACGCGTATCATTTCCGTTTCGTATGGAACATTACGCCATACTCAAACATGTGCATTTGAAACATAAGTCAGGTTGTTACCTATTTATTTCCAGTGCTATCTCCAGCAGACAATGGTTTGTTTTCATTAACCCGTGTGGTATCCAGACCCCAGTTAGTAATATTTTCTTGAGCCTGTGTGATATCCAGACCCCGGCTCGCACCAGTTTTTTTTCATTAACCCGTGTGGTATCCAGACCCCGATTAGTGATATTTTCTTGAGCCCGTGTGGTATCCAGACCTCGGCTCGCACCGGTTTGTTTTCAGTAAGTCCGTGTGGTATCCAGACCCTGGCTTCCTCCGGTTCACTTCAGTTAGCCTGTGCGGTATCCAGACCCCGACTTCCTCCAGTTCACTTTAGTTAGCCTGTGCGGTATCCAGACCCTGGCTTCTTCCCTTCCATTCCAGCGAGCTCGTGTGGTATCCAGACCCCGGCTTATACCCGATTATTTAATCAACTTGTGCGGTATCCAAATCCCAGTTGATGTCTGTTTCAGCAAGCCAGTGTGGTATTCAGACCCCCAGCTCCCATCGATGTATTTTTCCGCCCGTGCCGTATCCAAACCCCGGCAATTTATGATGTTCTCCCAAGCCTGTGTGGTATCCAGACCTCAGCTTTCACCGGTTCTATTGGCTCAAGCCTGTGCGGTATCCAGACCCTAGCTTCCACCGATTTATCTCCTTAGCCCGCGTGGTATCCAGACCCCGAATTTCACTGGTTTTATTGGCTCGAGCCCGTGCGGTATCCAGACTCCGGCTTCCACCGGTGTATCTCCTGAGCCTATGCAGTATCCAGACACCGACCAATGATTTGTTTTGCCCGTGAGGTATCCAGACCCCAGCAGACCATGATGTCCCCTTCAACCCGCGTGGTATCCAGACCCTAGCTTACACTGTGTGTTTCCTTAGCCTGTGTGGTATCCTGACCTCGGCTGATGGTTTATCTTGCCTGTGTGGTATCCAGACCCTGGCAGATTATAAAATTTTCTCTCGCCTGTGTGGTATCCAAACCCCGGCAGATTGTGATCTTCGATGGATGAGTCCATCTTATCTTTATCTCTCCCCAATAGAGTTTATTCAATTTGCAGTTTCTTTTAGCGGTTGGAAAATTTACGGGTTCTTTGGTATTCAACTGTCTTTTACCTTGAATGTTTGAAAGTCGTCCTCTTTTCATCCCTTCAGGTCCAAGTCGCTTGAATAGGGGCAGTTGTTGCACCCCAAAATTTGACCAACCCTGATCTTGTTTTTGGCTTATGTTTCATTGCATTTTAGCATCTTGCATTTCTGCATAGCATTTTTATTATAGGGGATCAAGTATTTGTATGTGTCATATCCAAGAAGAGAGCCTTATTGACCAAAAACTCAAGCAGAGGCATTGGTAGAGGTTGTTGTATGAGTGTCATTATCATGAAGATATCTGAGCTCCTAGAGAGGAGATGTGTGCCACAACATTGTCAAAGAACCATCAGAGGGGTTTTTAAAGGGATTCATGAGGTCCTATCATTGGTGTGAGCATGAGGTAGAAGCTTCTTGAGTACCTCAGAGGTCATTATGGAGTTGGAATGGTCATTTAGTTCATCTGAACAATGCCTAGGCAAAAAGGGTGAAATTAGGGTTTCATTTTTAATCAGGATAAACTTGTTTTTTAGAGAAAAACTTGTTTCCATGGTCTTCCATATGTCCTAAGGTGTTTGGAGGTGGGATATTGATCATTAATTTTAATCAGAAAAGCTTTAATTGATCAGTCAATTGAAAATCAGGAGATTTGGGGGAAAAGTCAAATATGCAGTGAAAACGTCAACTCCTGACTTTTTGAGGTCAAGATCATGTTCCTCAAGTCCAATATGACCAATGGATAGAATTTGACCAAGAAAAGTCAAGGGAATCATGAAAAATCAAGAATTGTTGAAAGTTGCCATTTTGAGAAATTAGGGTTTTAGAAACTTTCTATTTTTGGAAAGTTTTATGGTTGAACAAGCCATCTTCAAGGCCATTTTTCTCCATGATCAAAGTTTCAAATGAACCTTTAGCCAACATCAAACTTGTTCCTTGTATTTCAAGTTTTCTTTTGAGTACCAATTCATAATCATATGATGTTTAGAGCTCAAGTTATGATGCATCAAAGTTGAGGATTTCAATGATTTCAACATTGCCAAGATTGGACAAATTTTTGTACCCCTTTAGCAAGCCAATTTTCATCACTTTCATGATGTCAAATGTAACTTTGTCCGAAATAAAAGTTATAGAGCATGTTCCAAGCTTTCCAAAAAGTCCAAGAAGTCCTCCATATGATTTGTGAAGCTCAAGTTATGGAAGTACAAAGTTGGGAAAAAGTAGGCCAAAATCCATAACTTAGAATTTTTCTAAGTTAATTATGGGCAGCTTTCATGACATGATTTTCAACATCATTTTTCATGGTCTTCCAATTCTCAAATCAATATGAGTGCAACATGAAAATTTTTCCTTGCCATCCCGTCTTTGATTAGAACCCAAGTTCTAGCCAAATTGATCCTTGTACACAACGATACCATTGCTCAAAGTTGGTACTTTTAACATGTTTTCAAGGCACATGTTATGCTTCATTTTGGCATATTTTGCAAAGTCATGCAGCATGCTTGCCTTGCTTTTTCCATGTGTATAAATTCATGTATTTGGTGCATACAAACATTGCCCAAACAAGCCAAACCAAGGCATGTACCACTTGTGAGCATTTTTTAATCTTTTACCAAAACAAGGAACAGACAAATTGCTTGCACTCTGAATTTATGCAGTCCATTCTGATTTGCCTTCCATTCAAGCAAAACCACCTCCAAGACAAGCATGCTCGTGTCCTTGTTCATCACCCGCCATTGATGCAAGAAACCATGAAATTGTGAAAACTGATCCATTCAACTTTTACCATGGTAAAACTCTCCAAAATCTGTTTTTCACCACATATATAAGATTGGCATAAACCTTAGGTCAAGGCAGCCACCATTAGAACAAAAATCTAAAGTTGTCATCTTGCATCCTCTAAGAGTTTTCCTTCGAATCTCCCTCATTAGTGAGCCATTTGACAAGCTTTCGCTCATTCCATCATCACCATAACAACACCTTCAATCTGCAAGAAAAAGAACCCCCATTTGAACCAAAACACCATAGTTGAATTTTTCACACTTTCTGAAAATCTATTCGAAGCTCTCTCATTTTTGAACCATTCATCAAGTCCTTCATCACCTCAACATATTCTTCCAACTGTTTGCATAAAAGAGGGACTGTTGACATATTGCACTCAAGCTGCTCAAAGTTGTTTGAAGTTGTTGAAGAATATTCAAGGCCATTTAAGCATGCCGTCGTCTCCCTCAAGTCCTAGTGGTTTGATCTGCAACTTTTGGAGAAGTTTTAACAAGTTATAAAGGGGCAGTGGACCATTCTCCACTAGGTAAGAACCTCTGAAATTTTCCTCTTTCCTACTTGTTTTCATGTGAGTTATTATGTTTAAAGCATGCTAGATACTTGGTGTTTGAAGCATACAAGTTGTTATGTGGTTTCTGTTTGATATGTGTTTGTGTTGCATGATGAAATTTCAGTTTGAACCCACAATTTTGAGCTAAATTTTTTGTGCCTTAGAGTGCTCTATCTGAGATATATTTGGCATGGTTCTGTTCCTTGCATTGTGGAGACCATTTTTGGTCTTTGAACTTTTAAAAATCATTGAGTGGTTGAAGAGATATGGTGATGGCAAGTTGAAGGTTCCATGTTGTTTATATATCGTGCATGGCTGGTTTTTGCTGAAAATCTTGGGAAGAAGATGATGAGGTGGCGAGGTTTGCTCGCGTGTCATGGCTAGGGCTGAGGTGGATGCTGACGCGTTTAATGAAACGCAACGTTCCACCTCCAAGTCTTGATTTGTTTGGTTTTTGCTGAAAATATTAAATGGGCTTTTCATTTCTGCTTTTTGCACCCCTCCGCTTTAGGCCCATGTGCGCGCCTCAACTGACCCCAGTCCAATCCAGTTTACTAACACACCCCCCTTTTGGTTTTTTTTTGTTTATTTTATTTCATTTATTTGCTGTTTGCATTTTAATTATTTTAAAATAGTTCTAAACATCATAAAAATCCGAAAAAAATATTTTCTTGACATTTTAGCATGTTATTTAATTTTCCAAATTTTTATTTTGCATTTATTATTTATTTTGCTATTTCATTTGGATTTAATGATTCAAGGTGTGTTTTGGTTTGTACCCTAATTTGAGTGATTCATTTGGACCCCAATTTTAAATCCCTTATGACCACGGTTTCTCCCTCACTTAGGTGATGGATTGAAGTTCCTTTGAGGGTCAATTTGGTCCATTGATGATCATTTTTCAATTGATTTTGCTTTGACTTTAGTTGCCCTTCGACTCATGCACAATAAAGTGGAGTACCATCAATCTTTGATTTGTTTGGTGATGCTTTGAGTGAAATTATGACTTGAGGTTTTGGCTACTGCTTTTTACTTGACCTGGGTATCTTGTGTAATTTTCTTGGGATTTATTGAGGCTTTTGCCTATTTTTGGTGATTTTTACAAATTCAACACATTTTAAGGATGTTTGCACACATTAGTTTGACCTAGTCTTTGGGATATGATCATGAGTGATCCCTCAAGCATCTTTTGCGCTTTGTTACATCTTTCTAACATGCTTGAGGTGTTGTTTTTCTTGTTAGAGGTCATTGGCATGTGTGACTTGTGTCATAAGCTATCTTTTGATCATGTCCTTTCCACTTCTTTAAGTGTGAGTTTGTAGTTGAACTTTGGTTCATCACTTATACATGATCTTTCTTGTGATTGCCCTTTGCTTTGAGCTTGAATTTGGATCATTTCCCTTGAGTTTCACTTCTGCCCCATGTGGTTTTCCACTTGTCCATGTTGATTTGGTGTTATCATTTGTGCTTTGAGTTTACCATGGACATTTGTCTTTGGTTTGTATTGTTGTTTGCATTGCTTTGTATGAATCTTTAAGAAATGTTGGTTGAGATGTGATTGTGGTGGTGGCTTCCCCATAATTTTTCCTCCCTATTTTCTTTGTGTATGCATCTTTTCTTTGCATCTCATTTGTTTGCATTGCATGTTTACTTGTTCAAGTCTACTTATTTTCTTCCTTATTTCATCTGTGATTGTTTTATTTAGTGTTTACTTAGCTTTTAGCCATGATCCCCCTAGGATTCCTAGTCCCTCCTTTTAGGATGGGAGTAGGAGAGACATTAGGTGTTCAATCCTATACATGATAACATTAGGATAGTTTCATCCCTTCATCCCAACTTTAGGAGCATTGTGTATGACAACATTAGGGTCCAGTTTTCCCTTAGTCTGTGTCTTTCTCTTCTCATGTCCTAAACAATTCAAAACACCTAATAAAGGATAACATGTGTTGTACGCTACGAGTCTTAAGTACTCGAGAAATGATGTTTGGGTGGACTCCACTCAACTGTCTAGAGTGTTTAGTGTATGCCCTTTGGGCAATATGTGACGCATTCGCTCTCGAGTCATAGTCTTTAGTGCACATGAGTTACAAACCATAACTTAATTCACTTCTTGTCTTAAAAAACTCAAAAACAAAACATCAAACCTTTTTATCCTTCGGGATTAATGGAAAATCATTTTTCATAAAGAGAGTGTTGTTAACTCTTGGTTCTACCGCAAACAGGTAACGCCTAAGTCTCCAATGGTCGAGCAGCAATACACCTAACTGCTAGAATGAAGGTTTAACCCTACTCGGTTTAAAACACTTGAACCAACTAGTTCCCGTAGTTAGCCCGAACTACGTTTACTCTGATTTCTCGTACCAGACGAGGATAGGTAGGCATAAGACGGTGATGTCTTGGCGAGAAACCTTCCCCCACTTTCACCCGTAGTTTTTCGAACTACGTTGACTCTGACTTTCCCATTGCACGAGGGAATACGTATCCATAGAGCGGCGATGCTCTATCGAGTCTCTTTTTCTTTCTTTTGCCCCTGTAAGCCTGTAGCTTAGATAGTTTTGCACCCGTAGACTAGACAACAAGCATGGATCCTGTTGAGTACAATGAACATGAGGGGTGCTCATACATTTCCCTTGCATAACCGACTCTCGAACCCAAGAATTGGTTGCGATGACCTGTCTTTTCCCTTTCCCGTAGGTTTTCTCTGATTGTTTCCTTTCCCTCTTTTGGAATATATAATGAACGGTGGCGACTCTTCTGTCCTTGCCGGCCCCCCTTTCGCAGCGATGCGACAGTTGGTGACTCTTCTGTCCTTACCGGCCCCCCTTTCGCAGCGATGCGACAACGCTCTTCCGGCAGCAGGTGATCCTTTTAATTACAAAACCACTATCAGAGGAAGAAACATGGATTTTAGCATAAACTCAATCAACAAGTACCTAGGAGATTCTTTGAACATCCCAGATGGTCATGTCTGTACCTACGAGCTAAACCTCAATGTTGTGCCAAACGTCAAGGAAATTTCTAAACTAATCTTAATCAAAGTACGCAAGGTATAAAAGAACGCGTCTGGGGTCCCAACACACTTTCTCCACAAAGACCTGAACCAAGTCTCTCAAGTAATCTTGATGCTCATCTTGCACAGCATAAGGCCACGCAGCCATACAACCATATTCACTTTAGATACTGCACAACTACTTTATTTTATCTTCAGTGGAAAAAGCATATGTGCTGCAAGAATCATTACAAATGAAATTAAGATTGTGGCGGAAAGTGGTCGAGAGGTTGCGACAGAAGCAAAATCTTCATGTCCACTGGTCTTTCCAGGGCTGATTATGGGGTTACTACGTACATCACGCATGGTAATCCCTAATCAAGTACATGCAACATTGAAAGAGACTGTAGAAGATGCATATATTGCCCGGTTTTGTAAAGTTGAAACAACAACAAGACAACCTAAAGATCCCCTGCACTGGAAAATTTAAGCTATGATGATTGGGACCCTAGATTTAGGGCATCCTTTTCTTACACTTGGGATCAAAACGAGGCCACAAAACGAGCAATGACAAGCATTCAAGAATCGATGTGTAGGCTACAGCTTCAGATGGGGCAACCAGAAGATGCTTCCCAGCAAATCCTCACCCCAAACGCGTACCACACGCATGTTGCCTGGCCTGGAGACAAGCCATTTTATCTTGGGGGAATACATGTGTATGAGCGGCATCTGGTAGTGGAAATGCCAAGCAGAATGAAGAAGAAGAGGAAGAAACAGAAGAGGAAGAAACGGAAGAAGTGAAAGCTTGCCAAACAAAGTGAAAAATTTAAAAGCTTTCTGTCAATTCCCTATTTGCATTTCCTTATGTTTAGATATTATGCTTATATTCTTTAATTATGATTACAGTATGTATTCTGTTGAAGTATTGTGTGTCATTTTGACAAAGTTCTGTTATTGTATTGTGTATCGTTGGATAAAGTATGGTTAAAGTATTAAGTGTTGTGGTTAAATTTGTGTTCAAGTTTTTGTGTGTGTATTTTTTTGCATCTTTTGAGATTGTTCCTTCATTACGAGCAAGGAATTCTACTTGTAGCATCATGAACAAGTATGATTGAACAAGCAACAATGAGAACGGATGGTAATGATAAGAACAAAGATGAACATCAAGCAAGGTACATGTCAATGGATAGATAAAGCTCTTCTCTTGTTAGGATTGAAAGGCGTTGCAGTGAGAACCAAATGTCAAACTATTGATTAACTTGAATCTTAATTCATTGAAATTCACCATTGAGCTTTGATTTATCCAAAGGAAAGGTTAAAGAAAGAAAAACCTTTTGTGTGATGTAACAACAATGCTAAAGATTCGGGGATTGGGGGTTGGTTATGCCTAGAGTAGGTATTTCACATCCTAGACATCTATAGTACTCTACAGGAACCTTTTGTGTGTGTATGTGTGTATGCTAAGTTATCTAAGTTGTTTGCTAGGGTTATATAGATCAAGGTTAGATAAAAGTTCTAGGTAAAGACCTAAGGATAGTTCTAAGTTTGCTCACAAAGATATCACATCTTATGCCTACGTATCCTTACTAGGATGGAATCAGAGTAACTGTAATTCTCCTCATTAAGTTTAAGAAGTACTTGACTATGGTCAAGATTCCAAGGGGAACAAACATAACAATGTTTGTATAGAATTTGACAAAACTTTTTAGATCTAAGTTAATCACTCAAAGAGATTGACTTTGACAAAAGCCAAGAGGGGAATAAGTAATCATGACAATGATCCTTATATAGAGTTAACAAACTCTATCTTAAAGTTTTAATTGAAGGATACTCCTAACAAGGGGTAGATCTTTTAGACTTAAAGAAAAGTCTAATGGATATAGGTTCTAACTTAACTAAATTAAAAGACTAAATAACTTAACCAAGTCAAGGGGAGGGGTAATCAACTATTTATGACTGTGGAGTCAATAGAGAGACTTTCCTTTGGAATAGGGAAAAACAAGGCAGCTGGATGAGAACTAACAAGTTCCATTACTTGGGGAAAGAAACTTAACAAAGTTAGAGCACATATAAGTATTCATTCAAACACGATGAAGATATAGGAGAACATGGTAACAACCAAGAAAGATTTAGGGCAAGCATGTAACAACATCAAGCAAAGAACAAGGTTACAACCAAGTATTTAACAGTGAAAGAATCAAACCAAACTGTTACAACCAAAGGTAAACAATAGATGTTACAAGATCTAAAAGGGGATGGTGATAAAGGTTCTTACAAGACCAAACATTTCAAGCATATGCATAAGTCAAGACACTACTTAAACAAAGTTCAAAGATCATGAAGGTAACAACCAACAAGAGCAAGCATGAAACATGTGTAACAACAACGAGTTCATCAATGTTAGGCAAATGATACTCATTCATACAAGTCACAACTTGAATCAAACATGGTATATATATCAAACAAAGATAAATGTGACAACATTCAATCATTTGCAAGGCATATGATGACAATCAAACATGGGTAAGCAAGAAGAGTGACAACAGTTCAAGCATGGGTTCAAACCTTATAAGGGGGAAAGATGAATAAGATCCATGGTAACAACCAAGGTAAGAATGAAACCTAAACATAATATGGTTCTAACAAGACACATAAACAAACAAGATGGGGTATGAGGGGAAAGTTCATGAGGTTACAACATTAAGAAGCATACAAGGATTCATAGACAAGTTCCAAGTCATACATTCACATTCATGCATTTACAAAGGCAAGAATTAAACCCTAAACATGTTATGGTGCTAAAAAGACACATAAACAAACAAGATGAGGTTAAGGAAACATGATAAAGAGGTTACAACATCAAGAAGCATGTCACAAATCAACAAACGTTCCAGGGCATAATTTTCATGTTCATACATTTACAAAGGAAAGAATAAGCATGGAAAAGCAAAGAACCAAATGTCTTCAAACACACAGACATGTTAAACATCCAAAAGTGATTCACACAAGATCAATCATGCAAGGAAAATCAAGTACTAGGTCAAAGAAACTCATGAAAACAAGTAAAAACCCTAAAAAAGGTCATGTCTTTCAAGTGAGTCAAAGTGTTTCAAAAATAAAAAAATTTGAATTCTTTCTTCACACATTGAGACTAGACATATTAAGGAGCGTTTTGCAAAACGAATGGCATCAAAATGATAAAAATCAAGGAAGTTATGCATTTTTGAAAATAGGGTACCAAACTAGGCAAGGCAAGGCAAAAGCTAAGTCAAGGCAAGACAACTTTAGGCAGATTTGAAGAGCAACCATAACTTGCTTAAAACTAAATGAAATTGAGTGAAACAAAAAAGGAAATTGTGTATTTTTTTTACAAGGAACTCAATGGTGGTGGTGGTTTTCAAAGATCATGCATCATTTGGAAAACTCGAAGACATAATCAAAAATGACATATTATGTGCAAGAACATCATGACAGTCCAAAATACAAGTTTTCAGTAGCAAACCAGTGATCAAACACAATATATGGAACATATAAAGGATGTTTACAAACACCATACCTCAAGAAAGGAGTTCATTCAACAGATAGCATATAGTGTGGCCAAAATACCAAGTTGGAGCAAGACAAGTGTGATAGTCATGAATACATGTTTTAAGCAACAACCAACTGATCAAACATGACACACATGACATATAAAAGAGTTGCATATGAAAATGAAACATAAAGTAAGCTAAAGTAAGATCAAGTGGACAGTCAAGAGCATAAACAGAAACCAAGAGTTGCATATAAAAATGAAACATAAAGTAAGCTAACAAGCAAGATCAAGTGGACAGTCAAGAGCATATGAGTTCAACAACAAACTAAGGTTCAAACATGACCTATAATACATATCAAACATGTTCAACACCAATATACCTCAAAATCTAACATGGTTGCAAAAATGGCTAGTATGAGCACATACCTCTTGTAGACTCTTCAAGCCAATACACAAAACAAGAAGTCCAATTGAGATGTGATGATTCAAATAGCCTCAAAATTCTTCCAATAAGATGTTCAAGTGGTCCAAACTCCTTCCAAATGGCTGCCTTGACAGAAAGGTGCTTTGTGCAAGAAAATGACCAAGAACTCCAAAATGAAACTCTCTGAAATGATGTTACAGATGTGGTGATGATTTGGATAGCTCAAATAACCTATATGGAAGGTTTTTGAAGTGTTGGAAAGGTCGGAAGAGGACTGGACAGAGTTGTGCTCTAAAAGTGCAGAAAGTCAAAGTTTTATGGAATGATAGTTGACTTTTTGAGTGAGAAGTTTTTTTGTGGAAGTGAGTGTTTAAATAGCTTCAATACATTATATGTGATATGTTTGAAGTGTTGGTGGAGGTGTTTGATGGTTGGAAAAGGTTTTGGCAAGGGTTTTGCAAAGACAAATTTTGTGCCTTAAGGGAGAAAGTTCACAAGTTGCAAGAACAATGTGATCAGAGGAATGAGGGATATTTTGCTTGGTTTCTAGCTTAATCTGGTGTAGTTTGGAAGTGGGGAGAGTGTTCTATTTATAGGCAAGCTTCACAAGTGAAAGGCATGGGCAGATTGGAACATTTTGCCAAGTTTGCCCTTTTGGAGGGAAAGATGAGCAAAACCAACTTGCACTCTTGTTTCTAAGCATGAGCAAGTTTCCAATGTGATTCATCATCACCAATAGCCTTTGAGTAGTTGGAAAGAAGTAATAGGAAGAGATTAGCTGATGTAGCAGCTGAGCTATGAAAACTTTTGCATAAAGTTTCTCTCTCATGCCACTTGGTTGTCTTGTCATGAATAAACAATTCATTTAATCCATAATCTGGTTTTTTCTTGTGACCAACTCTTGTAATCCCCTCAAATAAGTCTATAAACATAAGAAAATGAGCTAACCAAGTGATTAGAAGAGGTTTGGCTAGTTTATGCATCAATTTACAAAGGCTGCAATTGACTTTGTGACATAGCAAAACCTCAACTTGACTTCTTCGATTCTCCCTAACCATAAGGGCTGAAAAATGCTCTTTTACTTTTTAAAAATCCCCAAACATGATCTACAACATTAATTTTTTTACACAAGTTCAGATTCCAAATGGAACTATATCAAAAATCTTCTTGAAGTTTGTTGCAAAAGTTGACTTACAAGTCAAGAAACATGAAAATTTTCTATGTGTTGAAATTCTTCACAACTTGATGAGCTTATAACTCCAAATCTATGAATTTTTGGACCTCAACCCTATAGGATATTTTTGTAGGGATCCTCAAGATATTTCCAACAAGTTTTAAACCACTCCATTTGGATGTGTGTGTCGCTACTGCGAAAATGAGGTGCCGGCAAATGACAGAAGAGTCGCCACCTTTCATTATTTATCCCTCGGAACGGGAAAGGAAACGATCGGAAAAACCTGACGAAATGGTATAAGATAAGGTCATCGCAATCATTGTCTGGATTCGGGAGTCGGTTACGCAAGGGGAAGGTATTAGCACCCCTCATGTCCATCGTACTCGATGGGATCCACGCTTGTTGTGTTTATCTGACGGGTTTGTTAAATCTATCTATGCTAAAAGGTATGGTTTGAAAAGAAAAGAAAATGACTCGGCAAAGTATCGCATTTTATGCCTACGTATTCCCGTCTGGAACGAGAAATCAGAGTCAACGTAGTTCGCCTAACTACGGGTTAAGGGGGGAAGGTTGCTCGCCAAGATATCGCATCTTGTGCCTACGTGCTTTCATGCGGCATGAAAGATCAGAGCAAACGTAGTTCGGGCTACGAAGAACACAGGTTTGTTCAGCTATTTTTTATCCAAGTAATGTTAACAGACAGTTCCAACAGTTGGTGTTTGCAGCTCGATCCTTGGAGACTTAAGCATTACTGTTTGCAGTAGAACTGAAAGTTAACAGAACTCTCCTTTAAGAAAAGGGTTTTCCTGATTTAAGAATTCGAAGAGGACAAAAAAGGATTTGAATGTTTGTTTTTTAAGTCTTTTACGGAAGAAGTGAATTGAGTTCTGTTTGTAACTCGTGTTGCACTAAAGACTTGGACTTGAGAGTGAATGCGTCGCATGTCACCCAAAGGGTACCACACTAAACACTCGAGTTATATGAGGGAAACCCTTCCACAACTCTTTCTCAAGTAGCTTAAGGCTCGTAACGCACAACACATGTTAACCTTTATTAAGTGTTTTAACTGTATTTGAAGATGAGAAGAGAAACAGACTCTCTACAGGGGAACTGACTCGATCCTACAGTTATCATGCAATATTCGTCCTAAGGTTGTGGTTAAAAGGGAAACTAACTAATGTTATCATGCATGGTTAGAATCCTAATGTCTGTCATAACTTCTCTTGAATAAGAGAAGTCAGAGTTCCTAGGGGAACATGGCAATGGAAACAATAGTAAACAGAAAAACTGTATAAGAAATTACTGTAAATAAATTGTTGTAAATAAAATGCATGTAATGCATCACACAAGCAGAAGGAGCCGAGATCAACTTCTAAACAAGCAAGGCACAAAGGCCACACACCACATAGGCAAGGGAGTTGAGCTCTACCAAATACCAGCAAGCAAAGCCACACAGTAAAAATACAAGCAGAAGGAGAAACTCGACCTCTAATGCAATACAAGCAAGGGGAGAAGCTCAACCCTTAGGATGCTCTTAGGCTTATTCAACTACATGACCTAATATAAATGCATCACACCAATCAAGTCATATCAATACATCAAAGCAAATCTGAAAAACAGACAGTCAAGAAAGCAAATCAACAACTTCACAACAAAGCCACTCTCTGACAGCAATCCAGTCCACAGTCTGTAAATCAAACTTCAAGCTCAAGCCATCTTCAAGAGAAGGGATAGGATGCTCCATCTTCAAGCTTTAACAGTGAACTCCACCACGAATGAAGAGAATCAACAAAATGATTATTTGATAATGGGAAGCAGACAGGAAACCAAAGGAATCCCATCTGACACTCAACCAGCTATCAGAGAAAGGCGTTCTCAAAAGTTCTACTCATTTTAAATGTCACACATCCCTTCAAAGGAGAGATGAGACTTTAACGTGAGGACTTTGAATCATAGGATAGGATGGAAGGTGAATCAAACCAACCATTATTTGAAGAAAAAAACTATTTCTAAAGCTCTCTCCTAAAACCCTAATCTCAAAAGCTACAAAAAGCTAACAAAAAAAAAATAAAAGCTCCAAGCCAAGCTCCTCCAACCACTCCATAAAAGCTTCATCATGTCCATGACATACTCCAATAAGAACCAGAAGCCCACTATGCCAGAAAAGCCCAATTTGAGTCCATTCCAAATCAATCACCAAAGTTGAAGCACCAAATGAACAATCAACTTGAATATTCTATCTAAAATATCAAAACACATCCTAAAAATATAATTATTTTTCTATGGGAACATGCATTTGTTAATGATCTATAGTTAAAAAATCAGGACCTAATTCAATTTCCAAGTCCTCTAATAAAATCCTAAGTTGAAAGGTATCACTAAAGAGATCCACTAAAGAGCACTCCTAAAAAACTACACTAAAATCTTATTAAAAATGATTTAAAAATCATAACAAAAATCACACAATACCAACAACATGCATACAACCAGCCTGTAAAATATCAAGATCAAACTCAAAAATATGAGTGAGAAATAAAATGGCCAAGATCAGCACACAATTATTCCACCATTAGAAACATATTACACTAGAAAAAATGTAATAAAATGGAAAATGCATGGAAAATTAAAATGAAAAGCATGATAAAATTCTAAACATCTCATTTTATATCTACCATTTTTTCCATAATTTAATATCAACAATTACTATTTTTTTGTGAATTAATTCTAACAATCAATAAAACAGAAAATAAAAGAAAAGAAATAAAAGAGAGAACAGGGGAGGGGTTCCATCAGCAAGAAAACTAAGTGCAAATCTCACTTGGGCACATGAAGGGGGTGTAGAAAGCTCCTGAGCGCTGGGCCCGTTGGAGGAATTAAATCAGCAAAAAAAACAATTCCAAAAACGTCCAGGGGGTGTGATAAGTAGGGATTTCAAGTGAAAATCAGGATGGGCCTATTGGAGGGGGGTGGTAATAGCGCTGCAATTAAAGCCCAAAACGAAAATCAACAAATCAATTCAGCTCAAAATTAATAAAATAAATGAAGCACGCCTGGTATCGAACCCGCACGCATGGGGTCTTGAAGCGCAGCCAAAACGACGTCGTTTTGGGGCTGTACGCGTGGCGCGTTCTTGGCCTTGTGATCGTGAGACCAAGTCTCCTCTTCCTCTCCAATCGGACGGCTCCCGATCGTCTTATCCAAATCCAATTTTTTCTTCTGCATGAACAGTACCGCGTGGTACACCATGGCCATGGATGTGATGATTTTCCAGTAAACTTCGAAACAACGTATCTCTCTCAATTCTTAACCAAATGCAACGATTCTTGAACCAAAATTGCACGAAATTTCATGAGGATTTCAAATATACCACTTAATCACGCTAAAACCTCAAGAATCAATAATTCTATATCTCAACCGAAAACGGATCAATTCCTATATTGTCACTAAACCTCAATTTTTCTGTCCAGAAATCATCTACATCCTAATTGTAACCTAACCACATGAATCTAAGCCATCAAAAACGCATGAATTGAGAGAAAATTTAAGAAATAAAAACCTAGCTTTAAGCTCCGATTGTGGTGGTTTCAGACCTCAATTCTCCTCCAACAAGTGCAGAAAGCTTCAATGATTGATGGTGGACGATTCTTGATAATCAAATCTTGCTGTAATCCTCTAAATCTCCAAAACCAAAAATTCAATTTCAAGCTTTTTCTTCAACTTGCTCCAATGGCTTCTCTCTCTTTTCAGCTCCAATGAGTCACCAACCTCTATCCAATTTCGTTTTTGAATATTTATAGAACATATTAGAACCTTATAGAGGTAAGGCCCAAGCCCAATCCAAAAATCCAAATCCAAAATTTTTCTCCAAAAAATTGATTATGGTAAACTCAAACTTGCCTCAAAAGCTTGCTTTGGAAGCTTCTAGCATCATACACAAAACCCCTTGAATAAATTCAGCTTGGCTAGAGCCTTGAATTGCCTTTGTGAATGATTTTTTTGTGATGTTGCTTATTTGTGAAGAAACATGTCAAAACACCGTGAATTATGAGTTAATTGAAAATTCTAGAATTGCCAATGTTTCTAAATCATCATTTCTGATTAAATTGAGTGGTCATTTGGCATATTTTGTGCACATAACAATTTATTTGAATTTCCCACCAAAAATGCCTTTGAAGTTCTCCCTTTACAAGGCCACTTCAAGCCAATCTTTGATATGAGCCAATCCAATTCACCATGAGCTCTTGGTTGACCTAAAAACCATATTTTGAGCAAGTTCCATGTTGAACAAAATTGCATTCGAGATGTGCAAGTTGGAGATTTTGACCTATGATTGAAAATGGCCTATAATCTCACTTTCCCAAAATACCCCTGACTTGTAAACCTCATAACTTGAGTTCTACAAATCAGATGGAAGACTTATAATACAATTTGGAAAGCTAAGATCATGAGGAGCAACTTTTATGTTGGCCAAAAGTTTAGGAGAAACACCTTCCTAGGTCAAAAGTAGCTTGGAAGTCAGATGATTTTCACGGACAAATTTCAGAGGCATCTGAGGACCTGTAACTTGTCTGGACCATAACTTGAGTTCTATAAATCCAATGGAGGACTTATAGTACTCAAATTAAAGCTAAGAGCATCCTCTACATCATTCATCTGGAGGCCAAAGTCATATTATACTTGGGTCTTGACTTACATGGCTTGGAAGTTTGGCACTAAACAGGGGATTTTACCCTAGGAACCCTGACTTAGCAACTCCCACCATTCTTGATTCTTCTCAACTTGATCTTGAGACAACCTCTCATATGCCTCAACATATCATTTCATGATCTCAATGACCTATAAGTAGGCTTTGATCTTCTTTAATTTCTCATTTTGTCCTAGGGTTAACCAGATGAAACCCTAGTTACATCCACTTCAACTGTGGCTCCTGTACTTGCTACAAACATCTGACTGAGCTCTGTCTTGATCCTCTAGGAACTCTGTGAGCTCTATCCACACATCATATCCACATCCAAGGCTCCACAACCTCTGATACTCTTCAAATGGCTCCTCATGCTAGGAGATAAACCCCATACACGCAACTGAACCTCTTAAGAACCCGACCCCCTGACTGATGATCATGATGGCTTTTCAAACTTGCATAAGACCTCTGGCTAGGCATCTTTTGACATATATTACACTTGATCCCCTGTTAAAATGCTAATGTAATGATATGCAAATGCTAGAACTATGTTAGAACAATGTTATGTTATGCAATGAAACATAAACCAGGTGAGAAAAGGTTAGGCAAATTTTGGGGTGTAACAGTGTGGTTAGGAAGTTATGAACATTTCAAGTTGGCTTAAAATTAAGGTTTTTCATGAACCCTAGTTTCTTGATTTGCAAGTTATCTTTCAATCCTTGATTAAATCTCCACCAAACTCACTAGTTAGGAATAAAATGATGTTGGAATACTTGCTTGCTTAAATTTGGGGTCAAAACTCTAAAAGTCAAAGAGTTGACTTTCCAACTAGACGAACCGAACAGTTAAAATCTTCAGGATCGATCCTCAATATTCTGGGTTCTTTGAGCCTTTCAAACTTCTTGAGGAGACTTTAATAAGTCATAGGAGTACTATGAACCATGATTCAAGCTTTGGAAAATTATATAAGCCAAAATTCAAACTCCAGTTGACTTTTTCCACTAGAAACCCTAATCAGGGTGCTGCACTGCATTGCTCCTATTCTTTTGGTAACAACCTCAAATTGCACTTATTCTTGTCAAGATATAAGCCTCTTGATTTATAGAAGATAAATCCAAAAATTTGAATGATCAGTCCACAGGATCCTTGATTTTGACAGTGTGAAACCCTAATTCATCTGCATCTTGACAAAGACAAAACTTGAAAAAAGGTTAAGATTGGCTAACACATGCTTGATGCACCTAGAATGCTAATATAGTCTAGGGGTCAAAATTTAGGGTATGACAAAAGGAAACCACCATAATCGTATGTATTAACGTTACTTTCATCTTTTATTGAATATTGTTATTCAGAATTATCGATTTAATCTTTGTTTGTCATTGTAAAACCAAGTAAATACAAATTGTTATTGAAAAATACATTTGTATTAAAACTAAAGATTATTATCAGTTGAACACTTCATTCTATACATAGAACTAAAGAGTTTAACATTCATAAAATCGGTACTTAATGCAACTGTTTAGTTTACTCAATCGAGAAATCATCGGTTGAACTAAACCAATTGAATTCTCAACAAACATATAGACATATATGTTGTTGGGAGCAAATTAAATGAAGATAATATGAAAACAAGTTCTTTAAAAGAGAAATTGACCGAAAGCATATGTGAATGGTGGTGGTATTTCAATCCTAACAAGATCTCTATCAATTGAACTTTAGTTTCACAACAATTTATATTTTACTGTCACTTTACAAACAAATCATTATTACAAACACTAAAAATAATATCAATTGTGTATTGTCAGTAAGATCGCGCCGGTCTCTCTGGATACGATATTTAATACTTTCTTTTGATATACTCAACATCAACTCATGATCTAACAATTAACAAACTTCAAAATTCAAAAGAAGTAAATTTTAGAAACTTAATCAAAAGCAATTAAATGCATTGAAAATAACTTAGGCAATAAAGAAAATATACTTGTGGTAAAAAGATAAAACTTGAATCAAAGTGTAAAAATATGGTGTTTGTTAACTTTGAGTAATTGTAGAGATTTGTACACAGGTACTTTGAGTAATTCTAGAGATTTGTACAACTTTGAACACACAGATCCTAACGCTAGGACTTTCTATTTATAATGATCGAAAATAACTGACTCTAACGGTCTTCTTACAAAAATAAGCCAAGTGGCGCTCAACATGTCTTTTTTCCTTAAAAATGCTCCACGTGTTTTCTTCAAAAATATGGATAAGAACAAAAGTTCCCTCCTTTATTTGAATTCAAATCTCATGTCGAAACACCATCAACAATTTCCTATCAACTAGCTTCTAAGTCTTAGAATATTTTTTTAAAATCTTATTCAGCATATCATCCTTATACAAAAAGGTAGCTTCGACCAAAACAAACAAGTTTCACAATATTGTCGAAACCTCTCACAACTTCATGTAACTTTTCTTTATTGTTTCGATTAATCAAAACTAGGAGTCAAATTTGGGAGCTAACAACTATCTGATGATGGCAACCAAATGGAATATAAGCCCAAATCTCATCTCAAGTGAATTCAAGCAAATGTCTACAAAAAAAAATTATCTGACAAAGTCTTGAAGTACAAGAAAATCCTTCCTTTATTAGTTTGAGGAAACTATTTCCTAAAAGTGGATGGTTAAATCACACACACACATACAAACATCTTTTCAAACTGATTTTTCTCACAAAATACTTTTGAAAATGTCTTGAAGTTGTGACAAATGAGTTGGAACTTGTCAGAAATGCTCTCTGGAATTTTTTGTCTTAACCAATCGATTAAGACCTTGTACTAATTGATTAGGAAAGTTCAAAAGTGTTCTCCCAAACGATTACGAGAACATCTTAATGATGTGCAATGACTAGATATCTTTTATTTTCTTTTTTTGAACTTTATAATCGGTTATTTCATTATATCTAGCCTATAAATAGAAGTATCTTCCCTCATTTGAAATCGTAAATAATCATGCCTTCTCACTCTCTCCCTCTCCTTCTCTAAATTTTTCTTTAACTTTCTCTCACTAAGTGTTTACTCGAGGTGCTTTTCGAGAAAGTTCTTTTGTGAGTGATGATAAGTTGCAATTCTGGAAGGGTGGAATTGTAAGTTCACCAAGTAAGTTAATGAGTTTCAAATTGTGTTAAAAATGTGTGTAGTTCGTTGGCACTTATTGGCTTGATTCATTGGTTTTTCTAGTGAAAACCCCAACTTTAGTGTGAATATGTAATCATTTAGTATTATAGTGTAGTTTTTTGAAAACATCGCTTAATTTGATCATTTTCATCTCATTTTGTTGGTTTCTTTGCATGGTTAAAGCAATGGATACTTAATGGCAAAAACAACCGCTTCGAAGATGCATTTTTTTGAAGAAATCAGGTTTCTGCATGGGCTAAGCGCGACCTTCAGCACGAATCCCTCTTAGCCCACTTTTCAACACGGTTTGAAGACCAAGACAGTAGCTAAGGCAAGCAAAGCCCGATATTTGGGGCTTAGCGCGGTTTGGACTTAACCCCATATTTTGGGCTTAGCCCGAGTCCACTTTTTCAACTTTGTATTTAAATAGATTTTCATAGATATTTTGGATAGAACTTTATCTTTCTTTATTCCAAACATATTATATAGAGAGAGAAACACAAACCCTAAGGGAGAGAATCCCAAATCTAAGCAAATCAGAGTTTAATCTTCGAGTAAGTGCTTCGATCTCTTGTTGGGGATGATGTAATCAATCAATACCATATGTATTTCTTATAATCTTTGTGTTGTGAACTAGTTTTGATTCAATATTGATGTTGTCTTTGATTTTATGTTTGTGGGTTTAAGTGGGTGTTGAGAAATATTTTTCAAATCCAAGATCTAAGATATTCATCTATAAATGAGCAAACTCTAGATACATATTTGTGAGTTAATATTCACTAGTATCAAGATTTTATGTTATTGTGTTGATTGTTAGCATGAGACGTCATCTAGTGATTAATACGGTAAAGCCCATGATATCGCTTTAGACATAAACAATATTGTGAGGATGCGTGATAATAGAGAAGATGAACTATGCTCACATACATAAATTAGTTGAATACATGTTAAAAAAGGTTAATCGTGTGTACATATTATGATCATGGTATTGTATATGAATTAATCATTTATTTGATATGGATATTATCTTTGTTTAATTGTTTACACATTTATTTGAACCGCCATGGACATATGCTCTTCAGATCTCGATCTAGGATAGGCATCTGTTGGGTTCTGAACTCTAGAGATGGATTTAGATCTAACATTCACCGTGAGTATCGAATCTTAATGATTCTTATTGTTTAGTTATGTGAGACATCATCAATGAGACAATAGGGTAGAACTCTCGTTGGTGCTTCAGACATGAACACTGATGTGAGAAATATGTGATAATATTAGATGAACGATTGATTTGTGTATAACTTGTTAGAAGAATACATGTGTTATCGATTGATGAACTCCAAATCCCAACAAGGCTCTGTTTATATTAAGTATTTACTTTATATTTTCCGTCTTTATATTTTCTGCTTTGATTTATTGTACTTTTATTCTTTTAACCAATTTGTCACAACAAGCTTAGAAACGTAGAAACCGTTGAACGACATTTGATCCCTCGCGCTGATCCATGTGGATATGATAAAACTCGGAATACTTCCAAACTTACTTTTGCTTGCCACTTTACCATAGCAACATAAGTTTATTTTACACATTGGTTGAACATTTTATCATATTAGAGATTGTTTGTTTGAGTTAAAAGTTAAACCCGTAAAAGTCTTTGGTTTGCGGAATGTGTGATCAAACTCTTGCTTAGGTTCGAAGGCTCAACCTATGTTAACAGCTTTTATAGGTTTCCGGTTATCCCGTGGTAAATTCAAGGTTAGGTTAAAGCTTAACCTGGTATCAAAAATTTTGGATAAGGTTCAAGATTTTTTCGGTATTAGAATCTCTTAGGTTATCGATTAGCTCGACGTAAAACTAAGGTTTAAGGTTCGTGAGCTTATCTCATGATAAAAGCTTGCAAAGTTTTTTTAAAAACTTGAAGATTAACCGCTCCAAGACTCTTGTGAAAAAAAGACTAACCACTTCGATCTACTATTTAGAAAGAATAATAACAACTTTGATCTGCCATTTTGAAGGAAGAGTCATCGCTTCACTCCGCTGTTTATTGTTTGGTTGGAAGTTAACCATGAATTTCATTATTCCCTGTATAAGAATGATTCTTAAGTACAACCTACTAAAATCTCTCAAGTTTATTGGATACTCTCAAGATCAATTCTTGGGGACATGATTAAGTTGTTTCTTGATTGAACCTATATAATTCTTGGTGTTCCTCTCTTCCCTTAACTCTTTATATTTCTGTAATTTATGTTCTACAATTTTATTTTTCGCTGCTTAACATTAAAACAAATGTTAAAATGTTTTTAAACTCAGATGTTAAACCTAATTTTTTTTTCAAAATAATGTTTTTTAGAACCATACAGTTCACCTTCTTCCCTCTTGTGTGAAAGTCACATGTCCAACAACTACTTCTCATGATTTTCTAGGTTTCAACCACCGACTCCCGCGAGAGTCGCGAGGTTGAGGGGAGATTTGCTTCGTTTGATCCAAGGTTTCTAGGAAGTTATAATTACACCAATACCTTATTACTTAGAGGATAATCTCTAACACATAGTAATCAACCATACAGAGCTTCTCGCTTTGTCGTATGTGAGTTAACTTTAATTCTCAATAAACCCTAAAACCTCTTAGAGCCCTTATTCATTTGGGATTGTCATCACAGATTTATTCAATACACTAAATACTTATTACATGGATACTAGTTCATAATTCTATAGCTACTAATTACAACTTGATTGAAAAAGGAATGCATAAGCTTTCAATGTGCTCTCTTTGTAATCCTGAGGTTGAATCAGTTACTCACATTTTCCTAGATTGCAATCATACACTAAGGTTTTGGACTTGGCTTGCATAGTTTCTTGACATGAACATCTAATTTTTGAAAATCTTTTTAGCATTGCTACTTGTGTTTGGAGCTCTTAGCTTAGAAATCTAATTTTGACACACATCATTCTCATCAACCATAAAATTTGTCATACTAGGAATGACATTATATTTAATCAAAGTAAAATGGAGTTTGGCCAAGAATTGACTCGCATCAAGCAATTGATTCACAATGAATATTATGAAAATAATACTTGAAACTTTAGGAAATGACACAAAAACTACTCTTTTTCTTTTACATTAGTTCATTGTACATTAAAAGATCATAGAGTAAAATGTCTTCAATATACTATTCTTTATTTTCTCCTTGATTTCCATGAAGTATAAGCAGACTCATATAACTGTGTGGCTTATTTTAAGTTGTTTAAAAACAGGATGAGATACAAAGTTAGCAACGAAAATAACTAACAAACTAACCGACTTTAATCAGTTAGTTAATTATTTTGGCAGTTAATTAGTTATACAAAACCCTAACCTAACAAACTCTATAACTAACTTTGCATCCTTTTCTTGAAGTTAGTTAGTTATATATTCATATAGTACTTACCATTCATATTCATCCATGTTCACTCAACACACAGTTGCTTTCTTTCTCCAGTCCTCGCAGAAACAAGCTAGTGTTCTTCAAAAGGCAAGTGCTACTGCAATACATATATGTATATCTATCTATCTTTAACAAGAAACTCACAATCTTGTATTGGTTACACAGCATATATGGAAGATAAAGTTGACAACAAACGCAAAGCTATAGTGGCACCTAAAGATGATAATGGTCATAATCAGGATCTTCCAGTTCCCCCCAGAAAAGTAAAAGTACTTATAGTGGACAATGATCCTCGCACTCTAAGGATTCATAAAAATCTATTGAAATCACTTGGTGTGGAAATTCGTACTGTCAAAGATGGCCGAGAAGCCATAAACATGACTGCTTGGAATGATTATTCTCTTCCACCCTATGACCTAATTCTCATTGGTAGACATTTACCTTTCAGAAATGGGATTAAGGTACGTATAGAAAGATTCATTTTATATTCATCTTGATTGCTTGCGTGTGACTTATATATATATGCATGCATGCATGAAATCATGTGTTTTGTTTATGCAGGTGACGAAGACACTGCGAGCTATAAGGTACCCTAGCAGGATTGTGGGAGTGACACGTTCTCTAACAGAAGCTCAATGGGAAGAGTTTATGAGTGCAGGGGTAGATGACATAGTTGATTATGAGAAGCCAATGTCCCTTGAAACGATTAAGATGCTACTTGCAGCAACTCCTCGTCCGGGAGTGTGGAGGGAAAATGTTATTTATGATGCTCATGTTAGTGGTAATTAATAGCTCTGGCTCTACTTCTAGTTCTAGAAAAGATTAGGCAGCACTGTTAGGGGCTTTTTTTACTTTAACTTTTCTCTGTTCAACTATCTTGCAGTTGTAATTAACTTTCATATGGTATATTTTCATTTCTTATTGATTATGTAAATGACTATGTGTTATTGTTGATGATGAATGTGGAGACTATATATACAGTTACAACGATCTTATCTTTGAATATATAAGTTAAACTCTTCGATTTTTGGTTAACACGGCCTCTGGCATAATCTTTTCTAACATTTTATTCTATATTCTTTTTCACTTACAAATGACAATGATAGTGGTAAGAATTTGGTAAGAGCAAAGATCAAACAATCAATTACATCTCACCATGATCACATAATATTAAAGATCATCTAACACGTGATTTTCTAACCAATCAATGTATTATGCTATGCTTTTCTATCTAGGGTTGTTCACGGTATTGTTCAGTAAAAAAATCAAATATCCAAATCAAACTATACTAAAAATCTTCTCGAACTCTCTCAATTTACTTAGAACCGAATCGAATCAAAATCATCGGTTTGGTATATCAATTAGAAATTTCGAACAGTAATTAACGGTTAGAAGACAACTTTTCCAAACTGAACTATTTATTAAAGAACTAAATCATTAAACTATTTTTCAATTTTTTAAAAAAGATTAGAACTTATATTTAGTATTTTTAATTTTCATTTTTGGTTTGGTTTGTTACAGTTTCAGTTCGGTTCGATTTCAATTTCGGTATGATTCTAGAAGTATTTTGTGCAATATGGTTTGATTTACTAACCACATAACAGTTCGGTTGTTTTAACTTCAGTTCGGTTCAGTTCGACGATTTGGTTAAATTCATGGTTATTTTTTATAGTCATATTTCTATCATGTGCAATTGGTGCACGCGTGGTCATCATGAAAAAAATCCATATAAGCTGAAATTATTATTAAAAAAGTATATTGTCCTAGAGTATGGGATGATTGGTTCGAAGATGAAAACCACCGAGAGATATTTTAAATGCGATTTAGATGATTTTTTGGTGAATAAAAAAGAAAATGTTAGCATTATGACACTCAAATCATTAAGAGTTTGAAGTGAAATTTTGAAAATGTGTAACAAATTATACATGTGTGTGGCTGAAGGCCGCACTTATATATATATATATATATATATATATATATATATATATATATATATATATATATATATATATATATATATATATATATATATATATATATATATATATATATATATATATATATATATATATAATCATTATAATTGTCTTTGGTGTCTGTTGGATGATATGTGGTGATGCTTGAGGAAGGTTCACGTGTGGAGTGTTACGAGGAGTCTCTGAAGATGATAAACCTATGTGGATTAAGTCGGTCTTATGGGTTATGGTTTAGTTGGGAACAACTGTCCCCCAAGTCTTTGATGTCAATCATGAAGTGATGATTGTTGATATAAAAGTACGTGAAGCCGACCCATAAATTTGAATTGTGGTGATGTCGTCTGTTGAGTGAAGACTCATTGTTTAGCAAGAGTAATTGTCATGGAGAACATGCCCATTATATGTGTATCGAGTTGATGAGACACTTTTTTACGATGATGGGATCCATGTGACCTACACGCATAGGGAGGAGGAGGATGCACCTAGGGACATTCACATGTAGTTACCATTTTGAGATGTGCATACCATAGAAAACACATGTTGCCTCGGGCATGAAAGAGATTTTACCTCAGCGATACAAGCGAGGTAACGAAAGGCGTCATGAAATTTTTTCACTTTATCCATCAGTTTCTGAATAAGCGAGGGGATGATTGAAATGACCATTAGTTCAATCCACATCAACAACATTATTATATTTTCAAAATTAGCACAATATACCTTTTTATTTATGACCAAAACCGAGGGAGGAAATATTTTTTAAATACAAATTACATTATTTACACAGAATATTAAATTAAATTGTTTATAAATTATATTGTTTACATAGAATATTACATTGTTTACACGCAATATTAAAGTAAAAATATATAACAAATTTTGAATATGATTAATTGTCATCACTGAAGGTGAAGAACAAATGTTGGATCCTCATTTTATTAAATCTCGGAGAAGATCAAATGTTGGATATTTTATGCTATTGTTTTATATATATATATAACAAAAAAAGGGTTAGATAAATAAAATAAATATTCAGTTATATGACTATTTAAGAATACAAACCTTAAACCCTTATTTGATCCTCAAATTCATATATTTTTCTACTCTTGTAATCCATCATAGAGAACAATATTTCAATGTTTCTGATATAAAACAAATAAGTTTTAATATTTTCATGACAAATGATTTTGTGATCAATTTTTGATATTCAAAATGCTTTTATAATGTGCCATGAGCCCTTCTGAATAAATGTCTTTTAGGTTTCACGTGGATCACTGATGACAGTGTCTTGAGCGTTGATACTTGATACTTGATACTTGATATAATGTGTCTTGAAAAATATTAAAGGACTGCGAAGAAACTCAATAAACACACTTATGTTTTTTCCTGCAGTTTTAACCCCAGCTTGTAAAAGAACTGAGGTAATAGATGACTTCTATTGCAAAAAAAAATGATAAATGGAAAAAATTGAAGTAACGTGTATTGTTTCCTTTTTCAATTTTCTACCATTCACTAATTTCTTTGTGTGTTGCAATATGATTAAGAATAAATTTCTCAATTTGGCAACTGAAGAAATCAATATATATTATAGAAATTTTTATTTGATTAACAACATTGGAAATTTATTCCATTAAACACTGACATGAACAACAACACCGCCATTATATGAGATAAATTGCAAGAACCAAAATATGATTTGTCAAAGGTCGGTATAAGAAGAACAACAACACAAAACCAAACAAATTTATGTCTAGCAATCCATCAGACATAATAATGTTTAAGAGTATGAAGCGATTGAACTTGTGAGTTAGGTTTAAGGTAAAACTTAGTGAATGAATCCTTTTATAGTAAAATTTGTGTAAGTTACCCCTCAGTTATTTGAGAAACCAGGGAAATAAACTATTTAATAATAAAATAAAATCTTAAGTAATAAGAAAAGTGTCACTTTTAAAGAAAAAAAACAAAAGTTATAGTTGTTGGGACTCGAAGCATGTACCTTGAATAATGTATCCCTTAGTTTTTTCCTAAACCGAGGGAATAAATGATAATTTCTTGAAAAAATAACATAGCGCGTTATGGAATTTTCCTCAATTTTTTGTTGATTGAGGTGAAAGTTTTGTCATGAAGTGTAATATTTGTAGTAGTTGTGATCTAGGTTGTTGGGTGGCTTCTTTGAAGTTCTAATAGATTGTGGTCGTTGATTTGAGATGCTTTTTCCATATAAAGCGTGAAATTGTGTCTCATTCACACCATTTTAAACTCTTGCTCCCTTGGTCTTCTTTGTTGGTGGAGGTTCGATATTCAAGTTATTTTTTTGATTAATTGCTTCTTTACTTGATCTCTCCCGTCAAAATTGCATTAAACATAAGGTACTTACCTTTTCCCCTATTTCATTTATGATATTTTATCTAAGTTTGAACATGGAGAACCCAAGAAACTCATTCATAGAAGTTCTCCCTTTTAGAACTTAGTGATGTTACTTCAATCACTAAACCAAAACTAGCGACCTTGTTCCCATGATAGAGAACTTTATCCCACATGTTTTAACATGAACCAGGTCGGGCTGGGATTTAGTTTTGGAGATGTCACTTAGCTAATCACACTGTTATTGAGAATGTCATGGATGACACCAAAGTGAAGATGTTTTCTAGGTGTCTAAAGTGCCACTTTAAACGCCCACTTAATGTTGAGGAAGTAACATGGTGGTTGGAGAAACCTGTTAAGTGAAAAACTCATGGTCTTCCATTTTTGTATTTGCAAAGTGACGAGGAAATGGAGAAATTAGTATTGTCTCCAAACCCATAACTCCATGCTAATGCATAAGACTATATCTTGGCGAATAGAAAAATCTTGGGATGCCAGTATTTTTTCTGCAC
The DNA here is from genome assembly GCA_963859935.3 of Lathyrus sativus. Classification (NCBI taxonomy): domain Eukaryota; kingdom Viridiplantae; phylum Streptophyta; class Magnoliopsida; order Fabales; family Fabaceae; genus Lathyrus; species Lathyrus sativus. Next base: position 58,979,474 of record OZ012741.1, read on the forward strand.
TGAGGATAGGTTGGAGTGGGCATGTAAGGATATAAGAGTGTCTTCTAATTTACAAGTAAATGTATCCGATGCATACATGAGAATTTGTAGCCGGTAGTGAAGCATCCATATGTATGTTTGTTTGTTCTCCTGGATACATGGCACACAATCTTTCAATGAATTTGAAGTTAAAGTTCTTAATCTTAAATATATGATGATCACCTCATCTTATACTACACACGTCCAACTGGGCGTATGTGAAGATTTTCAAGTACTAGTATGAATACAAAAAGAGTAGTCCTACGCTTGTCGTATTCTCTATTCTCTCACTTATTCCACATTTTGAGGAAATATGTTGATCCTAGCTAACATCAAGGATTTGTTTCTCTAAAGAAAATGACGAACTTTATTTGAAGTATACACGTACTTCTTGAATAAATTCAAGGATATATTCTTCTTTATGGTGCCCTTAATCATGTTGCGTAAAAAAACACTGTGTGATTTTGGAAAAAGGGATTTCATGGATGTGAAGGAGGAACACGACTTGGAGAATGGTGGGGAGAACTCGTGGGCTGTCTTCTTCAATTATTCCTACTACATCTTGATGGAATAGGATAGTAATATGTTTAGGGAGGCTTCTGGAGCCTCTGCTATTTGTCCTGCATTTAAGAATAAGTTCCCCAAATAGTGGTCCCAGGGCCACTTTGCTAACGACTGTGAAACTTACATCTTCAAGAAAATTGATCTCTCTGATAAAGATACGAGGTTGAATAATAGGCTCACAGACTTCATTTGAAAGTGATATGGAGGTCAAAATTGCTTCAAGGGTATCCCTGAGTTTTAACGGTATTGCTCTTTATCTATATAATTATCTTTTATAGTAATTAGTCTATTGCCATTAGATTGTTGCACATTTTTTAGAATTTTTTTTCATTAAAATGTCTTTTGCATGCATAAATCAGACGTTTGGTCAAAAGTCAATGCAAAATAATTCAATTCAGAAAATCAATAATTTGAATAAGAGACATTTGTAGACATGATTCAAGTCAAAAAATTGTCCGACTCTAATCATGGAGTTTCACCTTTTTCAGAATTTTAGTTCGGAAAATGTGACTCGAGTCACAAGAATCATTGACTCAAATCATAAACAAATTTAAGAATTTGGGTTTTGGCGCTCAAAGTGAGATTCGATTCAAGTCCTCACATGAATCGAATAATGAGGTACCTTAACTTGAGTCACATTTTTGCTTGACTCAAATCATGACGTATTTTCTCATTTTTAGGTTTAATTTGGGATGTTAACTCGATTTAAGTTTTTGCTTGACTCAAATCATATGACCGAACTCGTGACTTGAATTAAGAACGTGAAAATCTAAATTCTATCATATTAATTCAAGTCACTTTTTTTTTTTATTAATTCGAATCATTCTTTTTGTTCTTGACTTGAATCAAAGTGTCATTTTTACTCAAATTTAGTGCTTTATCTCTAGCACATATAAAAACAACAAATTTCTCTCCCTAAAAATAATTCGTTCATAATCTTTAAAAATATTTGAGTGTTTTTTCAATCACACAAAAATTTGTTGACCAAGTAACTGCAAACCCCCTGGAGGAGGGGGGAGGCGAATTGTGATGGTTGAAAAATAATGTCCAATTATAAAAACTTTGGTTTATAAAAACATTTAAGTTAATTTTTTTTAATGAATAAAGAATAAGTATCAAATTAAATGAAAGAAATAAGAATAGATGGATATATATATATATATATATATATATATATATATATATATATATATATATATATATATATATATATATATATATATATATATATATATATATATATATATATATATATATATATATATATATATATATATATATATATATATATATATATATATATATATATATATATATATATATATATATATATATATATATATATATAAGGGGTAACGAAAATAAAGCGATGGAATGTAAAGAGATAAGGAAAAGAGAATATGCAGTAGAGATTTATACATATCGGCCTAACCATATGGTTTACTTCTATTCCAAAGAGTTTTCTCTTGAGAGTTCCACTAGAGTTGTGAACTTTTCATAGGTTATGCCCACAAACCTTCTTACAATCAAACGAAGGTTTTAACTGGCTAATTTCACAAAGCAAATAAAATATTTTAACATACTAATCTCCAAACTGAATAAGAGATTTTATAAGACTATTCTCCAAAAAAAGATGAGATATTTTAACGCGTTAATTTCCAAATCAAACAGAGTTTTTTTTTTTTTACCGACTGAGCTTAAGAACCAAACAAAAGTTTTAACAGGTTAATCTTTATAACCAAACAACAATATCTCTTAAAGATATTACACAAGAGACAACACTTTATTGAGTGAATTATGTTGGTTGAAAAGCAATGTTCAGTTATAAAAATGTTGGAATATAAAAATGTTTAAGTTAATTTTATAAAACAAATAGAGAATAAACAACAAATTAAATGAAAGAAAGAAGAATAGATGAAGAGAAAGACATAAAGGGTAATAAAAATAAAGTTATGAAAAGTAAAGAGATGAGGGAAAGAGAATATGCACCATAAATTTAAACTTGTTTGACCTAACCACTGGGCCTACTCATGTCCCCATGATTTTCCTCTTGAGAGTTCCACTAGAGATGTGAGATTTTTACAAGTTATGCCAACGAGCCTTCTTACAATCAAACAAAGATTTTAACTGGATAATCTCACGAGCCAAACAAGAAATTTTAACATGCTAATCTCCAAATCAAACAAGAGATTTTAGTATATTCTCCAAACCAGGCAAGAGATTTTAACATGTTAATCTTTAAACCAAACATAGTTTTTAATCGATTGAGCTCAAGAACCAAACAAAGATTTTAACTAGTTATCCCTAGAACCACACTATAACTTCTCTTAAAGATATTACATAAGAGACAACACCCTCTTGAGTGAACTATGTTGGTTGAAAAACAATGTCTAATTATAAAAATTTAGGATTGTAAAAACGTTTAAGTTAATTTTATAAAATGAACAAAGAATAAGTATCATATTAAACAAAAGAAATGAGAATAAACTGAGAGAAAGAAATAAGGGGTAACAAAAATAAAGCGATGAAAAATAAATAGAACATGCACCATTAATTTAAACAGGTTCAACTTAACCACTCAACATAATCTTGTACTCACGAGTTTCCTCTTAGGAGTTCAGTTCCACTAGAGATGTGAGTTTTTCACATGTTATGCCTATGAACCTTCTTACAACCAAACGAAGATTTTAAATGGCTGATCTCACAAAACAAACAAGATATTTTAACATGCCTATCTCAAAACCGAATAATATATTTTAGCAGGCTAATCTCTAAACCACACAAGAGATTTTATCAAACTAATCTCCAAACCAAACAAAGGGTTTTTTATTGACTGAGCTCATGAACCAAAGAGATTTTAACTAGTTAATCTCTATAAGCAACAACAACTTATCTTGAATATATTATACAAGAGACAACACCCTCTTGAATATAAGGGGGATGGATTTTAATAGAGGGAATGGGAGGAGAGGAAAGGTGAGGGAATTTTTTATATTCTATATATGTTTGTTTCAAAAGAGAGGAGGGTAGGGGAATGGATGGATTTAAATTAAAAATATGCTTGGTTCACGAAAGGAGGGAAGATATTTTACTTATAAGTTACATTTGTATCCTTATGCTCTTATAAATTATATGATATTCAAAGTTTAAAAATTCATAAATATTTTTTTGGTAATGTATTTTTAAGATTAAGTGATTAAAAAAATTTTAACTTACTGCATAACGTTAAACAAAATTTAGTATACTTGATTCATATTATAACTCTTTGACATATATTAAACTATATGTTGATTACAACTTTTAAATACATAAAATAAATTTTATATATATATATATATATATATATATATATATATATATATATATATATATATATATATATATATATATATATATATATATATATATATATATATATATATATATATATATATATATATATATATATATATATATATATATATATATATATATATATATATATATATATATATATATATATATATATATATATATATATATATATTTCAGAATAATAAACATAAAAATGAAAAATTATAAAGAAAAACAAAAAAAAATTGCAATGGTTATAATTTATATTAAGTACAAAAATACGAAAAAATAATTTGAAGGTGGAGAACAATTATAATAAGTTGATGGAAGTAATAGAGAAAAATCACACAAAAGTGAAGTAATAACACGGAAGAAAATAAATAATTTTAAAAGATTAAAATAAAATTGAGGATATTTTAATAAATATGATAATTTTGAATCATCAAAATTCATATTTCCTCCCCTCCAAATCCCACCAATTTGGGGGATGCAAAAAGTGTATTTTGGAGGGGTTTTGTTCCCCTCCCCTCTCATCCTCTCCCCTCCTAAAATTTGAATCAAACATATTTCATTAGTAATATTCTCTCTCATCCGTCTACCCTAAACCAAACACACCCTCAATGATATCTCGCGCAACCTGCATAATATGTTGATAGACAGGTAACAAGTTCGTTACGTGGTCATCCATTATCCAATATTCTTCCAATATCTCATAATGAGTAAGTATAGGTAGTGTTCCTGTGACATCTGGTGTCATGTAAGGATGTGACACTCGATAGAACCATTGGATGTAGTCTTATTCATAAGCCTGTGGTTCACCTGCTGGAACACTTCGGGCCTAATTTGGTACTAGATAACTATAGTAATCATCAAGTATGGTATCAAGATCCATACAACGGGTTGTTGAAGGAGTAGACACAAATGGATGTCTTAGAATCATCAAAATATACTCAATTTGGCACATGACATGCTCAGGGAAATGTGGATAGATCAGGTGCGACCCACAAGTCAACCATCCAGAGTAGAAGGCTATGTCGTCCAAAGTACACGTCTGACGATGGCCTTCGTACAGGCATACACATATGTCATCTGCTATAATGCGATCAATAAACACCATGTAAGGCTCTATCTCCTAATTTCCTCTATACGAGGAAAAGATGCAAGCACGTACCAATCCTAATTGTAGTCTATAATAGGTTGCTAGTCGAATATGCAAAGAAAGTGAGAGATGATTCATGCCTGAAAATGGTTCAGATGAAATACTAGTAACAGGTGTAAAACTGTCGTTGTGAAAATATTAGTAACAGTAAAGGTTGCAAATAAGTTACCGTAAAAATTGTGCAACTTTTAATCATTTGTTTTGTCTTCGAAATATAAGCTTCACCTATTTTAGAGTACAAATAAACCAAACAAGCGGCCCCTAAGATGTATTTGTGGATCTGCTCTAAACCTGTGAAGTATGTCACGTAGACTACATTGACGTAGGTTGCACTTTTGTCCATAAATGTTGTCGTGTCAACCAAGTTTAAAAAGTATGAATTTAGTTCACATTATCTTTTGAACAAAACCTTCTCGTCATCACCTTCGTCCTCCAGTGTCGCAACTAGGTTGGATTTGTACAGGTCAGTCAGGTATGACAATCGGGCATGAGTGCCTCTCATGGCACCAAGCTCCTATTGGGCCTCACCTGGGCTAACTTCCTAAATTTTACCGTCAATTCAAGTGCCTCGGATTTTCGGATTCAATAATGATTTAGTAATCTTCTCCTAATCGGAAGATGAAAAAGGCAGAGACATCATTAAGGCTGATGGAAACCTCACCATGAAGAATGTAGAAATATGACGTCTCCGTGTTCCATCTCTCCACAAACGACTCTAACACGCCGTGGTTAGTTGTCATGTATCCATTGGATCATAAACCTGCAAGCCCATAGTAACGAATATAATCTTGAAACCATGATTCTACATTATGTTCCAAGTTCAAAATCTTTCTGGCATGGTTTACAAATTTTACCATTTCACGCCCCTGTAAAAATAAATATACCATTATCAGTCTCAACTCAATTATTATGAAATAAATGTAACATAAAAGTAAATAAATATACCCCTCCTTCCCACACATGCATCACAACATGTTCAACATAAAGATGAAGTAAGAAGGTGTCATAGGGGCCTCTTAGAAAATTATCATGAACAGGATCAACAACAACAAGGGCTTCATAAGTTGAAAGGTGAGCAAAAGACACGTACCCTAGGAGGTCGAGGTTTAAGACACGTGACCTTATGAATCTTGAGACATATGACCATGTGAAACCGACGTTTATGTGTCAAACGAAGTAGCACTAACTCGTGACCTAGAATACTATGACATCTATCTACGAATAAACACATGTTGGGATACACGACCGTGCCTTAACTTGTCTTGATTATCAACCATTTTTCCTATATTACATAATAGAAAACAATATGAAAATCACAATAAGTAAATTTCATAGATGCATCTTCGTAAAATAGAAAAACAAAATCCAGAAAAATTCGGAGATGCATCCCTGTAAAACTAGGAAGACAAAAATTTATAGAAAAAACCACAAATGTATCTATGTAAAAAAGGCGTGACATTGAAGATCTTATAGAAAATGCAGACAATTTCTTAAACACCAACAAATTCATATGCATGTCTAAATAAAGTACTTATTTTGAATGTAACTACAAACTAATGTATTTTAAACAACCTATTTTACCTAATGCTTGCATCACAACTCAAAAATAGAAAGAAAATGAGAAACTTATTGATTGAGAGATTTTTTGTGCAAAATCTTGAATGGAGTGAATGAAATCTACTATGATTAATTGCAATGCAGTTGAAATAGCATTGAAGTTTGAAAATGGCCTTGTTGGTTCTTTCTCACGAGCTCTAAAGTTAAAGGGTTTGTGAAAGTGTAGAAAATGAAGAAGGAATGTGATGTTTATGGTGTGAGGTATATCAGTTAAACCCCATATGGAAGTGTGTCTTTGTAAACCTCTCTGAATGCAAAAATATTGACTTTTAAATTAAGGATTATTATAGAGATGCATCTTTGAAAATAGTTTGGGTAAAGTGTTAGGGTGTATAATTTGGGTGCGTTTAAAGATGTATCTTCGGAATCAAGAGGTTTTTGTAACTTTTCAAGGTGGTGAAATAACACCCTTAAGGGTGGGAAAAATAATACCGAACATAAGACTTTATTTTCAAGGGAATTTTGGTTGGATCAATTGAAGATAATTGGAGATGAAAATTTGGATTTTTTGTTTCCTTCGACCGCTCAAAGACTTAGACAAGAGAATTTGCAGTCTAGTGAACAATGTATAACAGACAAAAAAATTAAGATTTAGATATGTGTTTCTCAACAGTTGACTTTAAAATTTTCAATGTATCCGATTATATGTTGTATAAAAAACACTTTAATTTTAAATTAATAACATTAACAAATTTATGATAAATTACCATTAAAGAATGATCATGTATCTAGTAGAGCATAAACCCGCAAGCCCAGGGTAACGAACAAAATCTTGAAACCATGAGTCTGCATTCTATTCCAGGTTAAAAATCTTCTTGGTATGGTTTACTGATTTTACGATTTCACGCTCTTGTAAAAATAAATATACCAACATTAGTTGGAACTCAATTAGTATGAAACAAATGTAATATAAAAGTAACTAACTAGACCTATTATTCCTACACATGCCTCGCAACATGTTCACCATAAAGAGGACATAAGGAGGTGTCATATGGACCTATTAGAAAACTATCACGAACGAGATCAACAACAGCAAAGGCTAATAAGCTTGTGGGTTAGCAAGAGACACATGCTCTCTAGAGGTCGGGGCTTGAGACACCCCACTTTGTGAAACCTGAGACACACGACCATGTGCGTCAACGCTTTTCTGTCAAACAAACTAGCACTAACTCGTGGTCTCAAGCGCTACACATTCTCTATACGAACGAACACATGTTGGGATACACACGTGCCTCGACCTGTTTTGGTTATCAGCCATTGTTCATATAATACAAAACATAAAACGATATGAAAATCACGAAAAGTAAATTTCGGAGATGCATCTTTGTAAAACATAAAAATAAAATCTATAAATATCCGAAAATGCATCTCCGTAAAACTGGGAAGAAAAAAATTTCTAGAAAAAATCAGAGATGCATCTCTGTTAAAAGGTGTGACATTGCAGATCTTATAAAAAATACAGACAATGCCCTAAACACCAATAGATTCGTATGCATGTCTAAATAAGGTACCAATTTTTAATGTAACTACAAGTTAATGCATTTAAACAATTTATTTTACCTAATGCATGCATCACAACTCAAAAATAGAAAGAAAATGAGAAACTTACCAATTGAGAGATTTGTTATACGAAAGTATGAATAAATATATTAGGATTAATTGTAACACAATTGAAGTAGTGTTGAAGCTTGAAAAAAACCTTGTTGGTTTTTTTCTTACGAGCTCTAAAGTTGAAGGGTTTGTGAAAGTGTAGAAAATAAAGAAGGAAAAAGGAACGTTCGGGCACGAGGTATATCAATTAAACTCCGTTTGGAGATATATCTCCGCAAACCTCTCTAAGTGCAAAAATATTGTCTTTTAAATTATTACAGAGATGCATATTTGAATATGGCTTTGGACAAAATAGGGTGGCTCATTCACTAAAGTTTTAGAATCTTTAATTTAGGTGCGTCCAAATATGCATCTCTAGAATTCAAAGGCTTTTGTGACTTTTCAGTGTGGTGAAATAGCACATTTAAAGGTGGAAAAAGTAATATCGAACATAAGAGTTTATTTTTCAAGAAAATTTTAGTATGATCGATTGAAGATAATTGGAGACGAATTTTTAGAATTTTTATTTTTTTCAACCGTTAAAAAACATAAACAAGAGAATTTACAACCTAATAAACAGTGCACAAAAAAAAATCAAGATATAGATATATGTGCTCAACCGAAAATTTTCAATTTGTCTAATTATGTGTTGTATAAAAAAACTTAAGTTTTAAATTAAGGAAAAACTAACAAATTTAAGACAATTTGTCATTAAAGAATAGACTAAGTGCAAACAATATTATAACAAATTTTTACTTTTTAATAATTTTTATTTTGTCTTGAGTTATGTGCAACATTAGCATGGTTTTGTATAAACATTGACTTGGAAAAGATTGTGTTCCTATCTCATAGCTCCGCTTAAAGATATCAAAGGAGTGGGGTAATGGAAAGGGTATAATATGGTGGTGTTGTAGTAAAACAAAAGAGTGTTGGTAGCATTGCCTTAGCTAAATTATTTATTTTTTGGATTGCATTGGATCCCCTCCAAAAGTACTCTAAAACCAAGGGGTTTATGCAACAACCACCACCAAAGAGGGGTTTATAGAAAAGATGAAGTTATTCGAAGTGAAAAAAGCATGGAGCAGCAGCGCTAGAATCGGAGCACTCGAATTCGGAAACTGCTCCATAGAAACACCCGCTCTTCTCTTATCAACTCGCAAAGGCCTGCCTCATTTCACACCTCCCGATCTTCTTCCTTCTCTCCCTTCTCCCGATTCTCATCTCCTTCAAGTCTCGCCACTCCACTTGTAATAACCGCCACTTTCTTCATCATCATCGCTCTTTTTGAATCTTCTTGTATTCGCATTGTTGATTTTGTTTGTTTTTCGTTGTTGTTGTTTAGTTTGGAAGGTCTTTCTCCGGCTACTATCGCGAAAATCGGAGGGATTCATAAATTGATTGCTTTGCATGATTATGGAATTGCCGCTGTTGCTAGAGATTCTGTTTATTCGCTTCCGGAATCTAAGGGAGCTAACAAAAATGGTGCCACTTTCGAGACTCCGTGCGGTAGGCTGTTGGTAAGTTTACATCTTACAACAAGAGTTTCGATCTCTGAAGCACCGACACCTCTGGACAAAATGTGTGTCTGTGTCAATAACCGACACCAACACTTAATAACTGACATGCCACAGTCGGTGGTGTGTTTCTGGTGTCCGTGATTTATAGGTTTGGATTTTTTGAACTTGTTTAACGATTTAAACACTTGTCAAATATGTTTGTGAGAATAACTTATATATAAGTGCTTATGTTATAAGCTTTTATTTACATAGCAATTTGAATAATTGCTTGATTAGATTGTTTATTGAAGTTCACCCTTTATCACTTGTGAAAAACTTCTTATAAGCTTGAGGATGTTCTCGGACGTAAGTGAGATAACTTAAAAATGAAAATAGAATGCATACATAGTTTGAATAAATCATAGTTTTCATGACATTCTTTTGTTGGCTTGTTTGGAATTACAACTTAATTAAGTGTTTGTTTATCATAAAGTGCTTATGTATAGCCTATTTTTATAACAAGATACCATTAAGTCAAACTATTTTCATATAAGTTATAAGTTGTTTTCATAACTTATACTAGAGAGCTTATGGAAATTCAAAATAGCTTATGAACATTGTCATAAATTGTTTCCATAAGACTTTTTATATAATCTCAGAAGTGTTTATGCCAATAAGTTGAATTAAGTCGATTCAAACAAGCCTATCTATTAGTACTTCATGAGAAGTTTATTCAAAAATGTATTTACTTGCTATCTACATTCTCTAGTTTTACTTTTAAATAATGGCGCGGAGAATCTTAATGTATCTTTTGATTCTAATTTGTCATGGCCAGGTTAAACCCAAAGATTATCTTGTAATGATTTCTTGCATGAGGCCAAATATATGGGCTACTTTGGCCGATGAAGTACCTGCTTGGGTGTCTGATAAAAGGAACAGAACCTCGGTGGATAGAACTTTGAGATGGCTTGATGATTGCCTGAAATTGGATCCGGTAATTGACACTTTATGTTTTTTTTCCTCTAGGGATATAAACTGCATTCTTTACAAATTCATGAAAATGCTTGTGGTTTTGGTTCATGTTTGTTGGCAATATGCAAGGGATGTGAAATAAGTAGTAAGTTTTAAATAGTAATGAATTTGAAAATGTTGTGATCCTATGTCTGTTGAGTTTGTATATAGTTTTGTAATCAATAAGTTATTGTGGCATTCAAGAAAGACTCTAGAGTCTAGACCGTTTATCGTGGCACTACTCTTATTCGTCTCAGTATTGTGTCATTAAACTTTAAGCTTAGTATAATAGTATCAATTTGATATTAGATATTTAGTCCTGCTCTCCTTCAATTTTTTTCAGCTGTATTTAATATAATTTCCTGTCTACATTGAGCTCTATTAACTAATTCAACAAAATTTGGCCTCTCAAAATTTAGGCTGTTGGATCAGTCTTTGGTGCCATTGTGGGAGGCCTAAGTTTGGATGAAAGGAAGCGATGTGCAGAGGAGGTAGCCAAGCGAAACGTAGCAGGTTTCTTTTTCTATAGTTGTTTTTCTGCAAATCATCTGGACCTATTTATGAATAATTATGTTCATCCATTGTGGATCTCCTAAAATAGCGGTTTGTTTGAAGGCTGATATCCAACAGTGCTATAGCACATGAAGCACGGACACCCTGATCATGACCCTGACACTGACACGGCGACACCAGTAATAATTTGAAAAAATGAATAAATTAAATCTAATCACAAGTGTCGGTGCAGGTGTCCGATACAGACACGGAGACGTCTTTTTTCAAAGGTGTCGGTGCTACATAGGTTCAAAAGATTTTGTACTAAATAGTGTATCGCAGAACAATAGTGATTTATTCAAATTCTGCTGTGCAATAGTGCCACTATTTAACAACACTGCTGAAACATAAAACAAGATAGGATTATGAGTGAGATCATCAAACAGAAAGATAGAGTTGCACTTATTGTGGGCTTGTGAAAAAAGCCCCGTCGAAGCATCAATAATGTGGGCTAGATTTGGTGGAGTATGATCCAATATTTTGAGTTGGAGAAAGATCAAGGAAAACTACAGGTTAATTCATTAAGAAGGATTTGGACTTAAATGGACAATTATTAGACGTGATATATCACAGAGTAGCATGGTGTTGTTTAACCTTGGTAGCTTACTTGGAATAGACTTTGATTGTTACGATGTGTTGTTTTCTCTTTATGTTATGTGATACATTTGAGACCTATAAATGCCTATATTTTGTGTAGATATGTTTACAGAACTCTGGTTATTCATGTAGGTTATTGGATTGGTGGATTTGGTCTTGGAGAAGCCATTGACGAGCGACCCGCTCTTCTACGTGCTATTGTCGTAAGTGCAATTTGCAGTACTTGTTCACTTCATTAAAACATTATCAAATTGGATTTAATTTAATGAGTAATAGATAGATGTTGAAATATATTATACAACTTTAAAAAAGCTTCTCCTTTATAGTTCTGCTCGGCAACAGTGATATAAAAACTAAAACCTAGAATTGTAATAGTTACATAAAAAAACTTTTGATGAAATTTCCCCCAGAATTTTATGCTTTTAGGAGAATTGTTCCTCGACATTTTTTAACTTTTGATATAACAAAGTTACCTTATTCTCAGGATGTCTTGCCTGATGAAAAGCCGCGCATGATCTGTGGTCTTGGACTTCCAGGTACACAACTACGCAGTTCTTCATGTTTAGTGGCCTGCTTTGCTCAATGGATGTGTTTATTATTTTGTTTCTATGTGCTTATCTTGTCATCTGTCCATGTACTTCATTCTTTCTCTTCCTAATCATTTTCTTTTCTGAGTTAGAAAATAATAATTCCGTGGATATTGAATTTATCACATGTCATGAACCACCTAATGGAATCAAATAGAATTATAGCATGCATGATTAAGAACATTTAGTCATTACGATGGTTAAATCATATACTAGCTCCGTCCTTAAATATAAAGATTTTTACCTGTTCCTTATTATAGGACCAATGCATTAATAGTTTCTTTACTAACATACATACCCCTAATTATGTTCATCTTTTTTAGTAGCTTACAATAAATATTATAGGGAAACAAAAACTTATTCTTTCCAGTTTGAATATATACAAATTGTTGCACATAAAAACTTATTATAACATTGCAGAGGAGATCTTGCAGGGATTGCTGCTGGAATTGATCTTTTTGACTCATCGTAAGTATCTATCTCCAATTTTCATTTGTTATATTCAGTATTCACCCTGGTGCATTATTTCATGGAAAATTTGAATGGTTTTTTGACTACTCATAGATACATCTATACCCTCACACTTGGAGGATTTGCACTAAACTTTTCACTGGACAAGAATGGGAATCAAGATAATTTTCAGCCAAGTCAGATGGGAAATGACTCGAGTAAAATTAATTTGCGAGCGACAGTTTATAGGTAACATAATCATTTTAACTGCTGTTTGTACTTACTCAAATTCAATCGTATGATACAGGGTTGAAGTATTAGGTCAGTGTCTTTCACAGATTATGAAAATAAATGAACTGAAGATGAAAACTGAAAATAAACCCAGCACCGACATCTTATTTACTAATTCCTCTGCCCGTGTTTCATTGCAGGAAAGACATGTCCCCAATTTTAGGAGACTGCACCTGTCATACATGCCAGAATTATACAAAAGCATACATCAATCACCTATTCAATACTCATGAAATGCTGGCACAAACTCTGCTAGAAATGTAGGATTTTCTTTGCTTCAAATCTTCAGTGATACTCTTGATTAAATATAGGAAACCTTAATTAAATATATGCTTGAGCGCGCATGCTGTGTGTATGTGCGTGTCTCCACTAATTTTTGATGAGTATTAATATTGTTATGCTGAATTTTGCAGCCACAATACACACCACTATCTGAGGTTCTTTCGTGTGATAAGAGAAGCAATCCAGGAGGGGAGGTTTGAGGAATATCGACAGACATTTATCGAAAGCAGGCGCGAGCATTATGAAAGGGTTGTGGTCTGTGAAGGTGTAGGGTGGTCTGACAGAATATCGCGGTTTGTTTTAAAGTGCTGTAAGTTTTAACTTGCATTATTCTGTTGGGAGCCTATGTATCTTTGAGTTCATAGAAATTTCAGAGTAAAAATAGGGCATAGAAATTCTGACAAAGGTCTATTACATAGTCAACGTTAGGTTCAGACTAGATTTTTTTTTTAATTTATAAAAATGATAAGGTCAAAGTTTTGTAAGGGAGTTGCTATTTGCACCCTCCTGTTTTTTTCGTAATTTTTCCCCCTCTTTGCCTAAATTTATTTATTTTTTCTCGATATTTTTTTTGCAGTATATGTCTGGATTGTTTCAATATCTGTCTCAATTAAATTCTGGATCAAAAATATGTTTCAAATACTAATTTATTTTTGGAAGTACATGTTTGGCGTTTTATGAAAATTAAATTTGGCAGTACATGATTGGTAATAATTGATAGCTAGAGTTGAGGATTAGATAGTTGGTAGTTAATACTACTTCCATCCTAAATTATAAAATGTTTTGGATCTTTTACACAAATTAAAAAATTTAATTATTATTTTATGTAAAAGATAAATTATGTATGATTTTACAGTATTATCCCTTATAATTACACAAGAGAGAAATTAAAAGAGATGAAGAAATAAATAATAATAAATATTTGATGGTATATTGGAGAAAGTGTGATTAATATTGCATTAGAAATGTAAAATGATTTATAATTTGGGATAAATTTTTTTAACAAAATGACTTATAATTTAAGATAATTTTTTTGTTTGTTGACAAAATGACTTATAATTTGGAAAAGATGTAATTTATAATTGATAATTTATATTGATGATTGATGGTTGATAAGTTAATTTGAGTGTTTAGTAAATTTATAATTACCCTAAGTGATAAATACAAAATTACATAAAAGAACATTTTTAATTAAAAAATGAGTTTAATGGTAGTGCACTATTAGTGTAAAAAAGTATTACACATACATTCAATTAAAATATTTTAAAGTGTCAAATCATATAAGTAATTTAAGATTTACAGGCTGATTTGGCGGGATACATGGTTGTCATTGGTTGATAGTGTAAAAATAATTTACACTGTCAGTAGGGGTGGCAAACAGGCATGTCCGCCCCGTTTAGGCTCGCCTCGTAAAAGCCCGCAAAAAAACGAGACGGGGCGGTCATAATTGAGGATGCGGACCTAAAACCTAGCCCTGTCCCATAGAAAAGTGAGGGCGGAGGGGGAAAGTTCGCGGACACTGTATTTTTAAGTCTAAAAATGCAAAATTTTATATAAATGTTCGTGCCCGTAAAGAAAGCGGAATGGGGTGGACATATTAGAGGGTGAGGGCTTAAACCCTTGGTCCGTCCCGCACTAAAATGCGGGCAAATCGGACATGCCCAACGGGTTGGGCCCATTTTG